>CAUYRH010011091.1:0-23929 GCA_963574655.1 Perodicticus potto | reverse complement strand
TGAGTTCTTATTTTGCTGTTGATCCATTGTGATGGTCAGTGTGTAGAACAGATTGGAGTATTTCCTGTAGAGCTGGTCTTGTTGTGGCTAATTTCCTCAATGTTTGTATATCAGTAAATGATTTGATTTCTCTGTCAATTTGAAAACTTAGCTTCACAGGATATAGAATTCTGGGCTGGAAATTGTTCTGCTTAAGTAGGTTAAAGGTAGATGACCATTGTCTTCTTGCTTGGAAAGTTTCACTGGAGAAGTCTGAAGTCACCCTGATAGATTTGCCACTGTAGGTCAACTGGCGCTTACTCCTGGCAGCTTGAAGAATCTTTTCTTTTGTCTTGACTTTGGGCAGGTTCATCACTATGTGTCTTGGGGATGCTCGGTTAGAGTTGAGGTGACCTGGGGTCCGATATCCCTCTGAAAGGAGAGTGTCAGAATCTTTAGTGATATTTGGGAAATTTTCATTTATAATATTCTCTAGTATGGCTTCCATTCCCCTGGGGCAGTCTTCTTCCCCTTCTGGGATACCTATAACTCGAATGTGTGATCGCTTCATAGAGTCCCATAATTCTGTCAGTGAACATTCTGCTTTCTCTCTCTTCTTTTCTGCCTCTTTAACTATCTGAGTTATCTCAAGAGCTTTGTCCTCTACCTCTGATATTCTTTCTTCTGCATAGTCTAATCTGTTGTTGATACTTTCTACTGCATCTTTAAGTTCCCTAATTGACTGCTTCAGTTCCCTCATGTCTGCCATATCCTTTTTATATTCTTCATTGCATGTTCATCTCTTAATTGATTTTGCTTTTGGATTTCTTTTTCCACTTTATCAGCATTTTCCTTCATTGTTTCCTTCATTTCCTTGATTGTTTTCATCTTCTGTATTCTAAATTTCCTTTCTGTCATTTCTAACATTTCCTTATAGGTGGAATCCTCTGCAGTATCTACCTCACAGCCCCTTGGAGGGGTTGCTCTGAACTGATTTTTCATGATGCCAGGAGTTTTCTGCTGATTCTTCCTCATGAGTGATTTCTTTTATCTGTTTCCTTGCCCTAATTTTCCTTTCAGTTCTTCCTGTTCTTTAAGTTGTCGTGCTTCTGGACTAGTGTTTCAATGAGTTCTTTTGGTACAGGACCATAAGGATGAGAAGATTGAAGAGCAAGAAGGGAAAAAAGAAAGAAAGAGAGAAAAAAAGAAAAAAGAAAAAGAAAAGAAATAGGAGAAAGGAGAGGGGGTGGGTAGAAGCAACTATAGACCAAAAGAAGAAAAAAAAAAAGAAGAGAGCCACAGGAAGAGGGGGATGGGAGCAATATAGGTGTACAGTAGGGTACTTTGACCCAACCTGAAGAACCCCCAACCTCTGGGGGTGCTGGGTTGGGTGGTTAGGTCAGCAGGTCTTTACCAGCCTGTATGAACACAGTATCCGACCTCCACCAAATAGAAAGAAAAGACAAAAATGCAATAAATCAAACCAAAACAAGCAAACCGAAAACTTTATGGGATAAAATTGGGGAAAAAAACAATTAATATGGGTAGAAACACTAGCAAAATTGAAGTTCTAATTGTTGAAAAAGGCAACAATGGAAAATTATATTTAAACTGGAAAAATGAAGAAATAAAAGAAAGAAAAAAGAAAAGAAAAATCTTTAAGGAAAATGTTGAAATTAAAAACAAAACAACAATAACAAAAACAAACAAAACAAAACAAAACCAAAAAACAAAGCAGTATATATATCTTGTTGATATTGTCTGGGCAAGAGGTGATCTTCTGGAGTATGATATGTTAATCACAATGTTGATGTGGCTGTACAAAATGAAGACTGGAGGCCTCTAATGATTTCTCAAGCCCCACAGGGTGAAAAGCTTAAATCCTCCTTAGCCTGCTTAGAAGGCACTTTAAATTGCTAACTTGGGCTAAGCAGAAGCTTTCCCAGGAAAGCGCTTGTGGCTGGGATCACTCCTTAAGTGGCTATCCACTTACCCAGTGTGCCAAAACCGATCTCACTCTAAGTCTCTGAGGGCTAAGGCTGCAAGGCGTCTCAGTTCCCACCTTTAGGCTGCTCAATCACTAGATTACTCGCTCCCGCCTGATGCTTGTTCTGCGACCCTGAGGGTGATGCTTGCCAGGGCGGTTCTCCCACAATGGCTCCACACAGCCCACAACCAAACACTGGTAGCTCCGTCTGGCTTGGTGGCTCAGTCTGGGGCCCTAGACAACACTGAAAGACCTCCTCACTCTTGCCCCAGTTCTCCCAAGGCAGTTCAACTGAGTGCCAAGTCCAAAAAAACCCCAACAGCTCATAGGTGAGGCCTTTCCAGTTTGCAATCTCACTGCTGCTGTACCTACAGCTGCCGGCAGGATTAGATGGAACGAACACACGCAACCACTTGCCAGATCTCCACTGCTTTTGCCTTCCTCAGGGGGTCCAGAAGTCTCATGCTGTCTGCCTGTGTCCCCAAAGGGATGTTTCTGGGCAGATCCCGCCAGCCAGAAATGCCCGAAGTCTTCTCTCCCTAGTCTGACCGTGCCCAGTTGCAAGGAAGCTGTTACTTGGCCGCCATCTTGCTCCTTCTCCTAGTTTTTCTATTTTCAGTAGAGTCAGGGTCTTATTCTTGCTCAGACAGATCTCGAATTCAAGAGCTCAGGAAATCCACCTGCCCACAAGCCTTAACCTCCCAGAGTGTTACGATTATAGGCATAAGCCACCACAACTGGCCAGATCTCACAAGTTAAGGGGCTCAGTCTACAAGACTGCCTCTACTTCAGATACCTAGGCCACCAGTACTTCTGACGAACCATCTATAAATGGGGGTTCCCTTAACCCCTCCTCAAGTTTGATAATTTGCTAGAATGGCTCACAGAATTTAGGAAGGCTCTTTATTTATGCTTGTCGGGTTTATTACAAAGGATACAAATGAACAGCTAGATGAAGGAGTACACAGTTGAGTACAGTACAGTCCCAAGTGCAGGAGGGGCTTCTGTCCCTGTGGAGTTGGGACAGAACTCCCAACACCTCGAGGTATTCACCAACCTAGAAGCTCCCTGAACCTGATTGTTTGGGTGTTTTGTTTATTTGTTCACTTTGCTTTTTAGAGACAGGGTCTCACTCTGTCACCCAGGCTGGAGTACAATGGCATGATCATAACTCACTACAGCCTTGAATTCCTGGGCTCAAGCAACCCTCCTGCTTCAGCTTCCTGAATCACTGAGATTACAGGCATGAGCAGCCACTGCGCCAGAATCCATTTAGGGATTTTTATGGAAGTTTCATTATGTAGGCATGCTTGACTGAATAATTGGCCAAAGTAAATAAAATCAATCTCTAGTCCCTCTCCTCTCCCTGGAGGTAGGGGGCTAAAATTCTAAGCTTCTAATCAAGGCTTAGCTTTTCTGGTTCTAGGCCCCATCCTGATGCTATCAAGGGGCCAAATGTTGCGTCAATGGAACAAAAGATGGTTCTATCCCCCTTATTACTCAGAAGATTCCAAATTTAGGAGTTTCAATCTCTGTGCCAGAAACTAGGTCACAGATCAGATATCTTCCTACAAAACCACAGTTAGGCATTAGTGAATACAGGCATGTAAATATAAGGGTACATATAGTTAATAATAGTTTGTAACTATTCTGTCAACAATGCTATTGACCAAAGTTCCAGACGGAATGATAAATCATTAGGTTGCATTTGCATTTTATTGCAATTTATATCCCACTAACTTCTGAAATTGGCAAATTAATGACATCGGCATGTCTTCACTCAGTAATTATAACCTTCCCCTCCCCTCTTCATCTAGCCCCAAAACATCCTTATTCTGAGTCATTTATTTGATAATTAGATGTTACAGACACCCATGAGAATATGACTTATAAAATATTCTGATTCTGGGTTCCTGACAGCTTTCCTAAGATGGCAGAGGGAGATGCCTTTCAACAACTACCACCTCTTCACAGAAGTTATGAGTTTAGATTTTAACATTTTTTGATTCTTCTATTTTCAGACACCTAACAAAACATACTTTTTGGTGCAAATAAATAAGTTGATGATTTAAGGGACTAAATCAAACCTTACCCACCTATACCCTGCTGCTCAAAATTGTTACTGACAGGGTAATAGAGTGCAAATTATATACAATCTGTAGATTGTGACGTCATTCATTCCTTCAACAAGTATTTGCTGAATGCTTTCTATGTGCCTGATACTAGACATATAGAAGAACCATATGTTAAAATGAAAATAGGAGGTATGTAGTGTGGAGATAAGGGGAAACTTGCCCTTTCCCCCAAAAGTTTACTGAAAGGCCAACTCAAGAATTAATGCAGATAATAAGACAGAGAAATTTATTTACCATGTACATGAGGAGAACTGCAGCATAATTTAGCTAATATCCCAATGAAGTTCAGTTTTTTGAGGTTTTTTGAGACAGAGTCTCACTTTGTGGCACTCAGTAGAGTGTTGTGGCATCACAGCTCACAGCATCCTCAAACTCTAGGACTTAAGCGATTCTCTTGCCTCAGCCTCCCAGGTAAGTAGGACCACAGGTGCCCACCACAACACCGGCTAATTTTTTAGTAGCGACCAGGAGGAGGCGGGAGTTTCACTCTTGCTCAGGCTGGTCCTGAACTAGTGAGCGCAAGTGATCCACCCGCCTCAGCCTCTCAGAGTGCTAGCTCTCAGGTGTGAGCCCCTGGCCAGCCAAGTTCAGGTATTTTTCTATGTGCTTTTTGGAGAGGAGGAGGAGACGAAGAGTGCAGGTAATTCTGTTAAGGGGCAATAAATGGCTGCTAAGGAGCAAAAATGGATGGGGAAACAGATTGACTTGTAAATGAGTCTCTTAGCAAATTAAATTAACCTGAGACACAGGTATTATATTTAAAATGATTTGGGCCAGGTCTGGTTGCATTCTTGCCCATTTTTTCCCCCTACAATATACTAAGATAACAGGAATGGGAAGGGAAGTCAATTGTTCTTTTGATCTATCATTATGTTTTATGTAGACAGGGAGAATTCCCCTCCAATGCTTTTTGATCTTCAAGGGACTTTAATTCAAAATATTCTTTATACCAAGGAATCATATTTGGGGGTGAAATTTCCTGAGTTTCCTTGGTAGGACACAACATGAATTTAACATATAGCCTGCCTTCATGAAACTCCCAGTCTTGTTGAGGAGAGAACAAAATCCACAATTAGGGTAAGATAAAAGAAGGGTTCTAATGAAGTGTGGAGAAAAGGCAATAAAATCAGATTGGAGTGGTTAGGAAAGATTTCCTGGCAAGCTAAGTTTTGCAGGATGAATTGAATGAGAAGGGTGAGGTTGGAAGAGGAGGATATTTTGAGCGAAAGGAAACATATGAAAGAGATAACAATTTTATAAGTGATTAGCTACAGGTCTCCTACTTAAAAACATTCAAATTATAAACATTCAGAAATAGAAAGCTCTACACTGGAGCAAAGGTGCATCAACTCTTTCAGGAGTTAGAGTTCTAGTGAAGTCATTTTAGTCCTGGGCTATTGGGCTATTCCTCAGTCTGCTGCAAGGTGGCAAACTCAAATGCTGGGTTGTAATGTTAAAGACAGACTAATTTTCAAAATGATAATTATAAAACGTTAAAAATTCAAATAGTATAAAAAAGAAATACAGTAAAAAAACAAGTCTTCCTTTCACCAAAACCCCAGATCTCCTGCCTAGAGCTATGTAATTTATTTGAAAACTACATATATAGATATACTATGACTTGTGTAATCAATACCCCATTGATGGATCTATATTGTTGTCTTTTGCTATTATAAACAATTAATTTTCCTTGTTTTAAATCTTCAAATCCATTTGATAGAACTTTATCCAGAGCCTGCAAATTTAAACATCTTAGTCCTTTTGGTTCTGGGAACAAATAAACCAGAAACAGCCATTTGGAAATGAACTTCTTCATTAGCAGAGAAGAATCGGTATGCAGAGAGGATAAATGTAGCAGAAGGCCCAGTAAGAAAACGAAATTAAAAATTAGCAAGGTCATAGATGGCTTCACATGATAACCTAAGGAATTGGACTTCATCCGAAAAGATATACAGAGCCACTGACTAGTTTTAAATAGAATAATTTATGTTTTAGAAAGCTTGCTATAACTAAGAACAGATTTGAGGGGAACCAGAAAAGAAGAAAAATACAGATTCCTCAAGCCATCCAGGAAATAATTTATGAACATTTTAACTGAGGTGATGGCAGTGGAAATGGAGAAGAGATGTTATGATATTAGAAAACTATGATGGGGATAAAAATCTACAGATTTTTGACTAGTTGAACAGAGGTGCAATTGAATGGGCAGAATATTAAGATGAATACTAGATTTTTGGATTGGCCCCCTCAGTGGATGGTGACATTTAGTTATGAAGTCAAGAAGGAGCAAGAATAGGGAGAAAGAGGATTAGTTGTGTTTTGACATTTGACATTGACCTTCTGGGGTGTGCAGGGGGTTGTGTTCAACAGGCAGTAGAACAGGCAGTGCTCAAGAAGAGTACTACATGCCAATGGCAAACACATACACGAGGTCTGACGATTATGTCTACAAACTTGCCACTGTATGGGTAACACTGGCAGCCCTGTACAAACAATTTGGTAAGGTTTCATAACCTTGGTATATCAGTGTCTCACAGTTGTGATCGGATCGTAAGATGTGGTGGTGTCTTGCTGAGTGGTGTTCATTATTGTTGTTGCCTGTTATTCTGTGCTGTCACCAGAATGTCAGAGCTTAAATTAGGGAAATGAACAAACAGTAAATTTGTTGTTAAACTTGGCAAGAATAGAAGTGAAATGAGGGACATGTGAGTCCAAGTTTATGGGGATAATGCCATAAATAAAATGGCAGTGTACAAATGGATTAAACATTTTTCTGAGGCGAGAGAAAGCGTCACTGATGAAGGGAGGTCAGAGCATCCAGTAACAAGCAGAATTGATGAAAACAATGCAAAAATGTGTTGAATTGCTCATCAAAATCATTGGCTGACTGTGAGAAGCATAGAAGACCAAGTAAACACCGGGGGGGGGGGGGGAACAGTAAATAAAACCTTAACTGAAAATCTTGGCCCACAACTCATGGCTCTTGCTGCATGACAATGCACCAGCTCACACAGCACTGTCTGTGAGGGAGTTTTTAGCCAGTAAACAAATAACTGCATTGAAACACCCTCCCTACTCACCTGATCCAGCCCCCCGTGACTTTTTTTCTTTGCCCAAAGATGAAGGAAATATTGAAACTTTTTTATGATATTGAGAACAACAAGGGTAAAACAATAATTGTTTTGAAGGGTGGACTGGGCACCAGCATTAGTGCATAGCTTCTCAAGGGGAGTACTTCAAAGGCAACTGAATATCAGCAATGAAGTGTTTAACACTTTTTCTAGGATGAGTTCATGAACTTAATGGTTAAACCTTCAAATATAAATGTACATATGGAACAGATCTCAAGAGTACACATTCATTGATCGAACAAAAGGAAGAGAGGGAAGAACACTAGGAGAAGGAGATATTTAGGCGGTAGGTGAGGGAAAAGGAGCCAAGAAAAGAAGAGACCTTTAAAGAACATTCAAAAATTAAATAAAACTGACTGGGCACCCATATCTCAATGATTAGGGCACTGGTCATGTGCTCCAGGGCTGGTGGGTTCAAACCCAGCCCAGGCCTGCTAAACAACTACAACAAAAAATAGCCAGGCATTGTGGTGGGCACGTATAGTCACAGTTACTAGGGAGGCTGAAGCAAGAGAATCACTTGAGCCTAAGAGTTTGATGTTGCTGTGAGCTATGACACCACAACACTCTACCAAGGGTGTCAAAGTGAGACTCAATCTCAAAAAAAAGAGTTGAAGGCTCAGCACCTGTAGCACAAGCGGCTAAGGCGCCAGCCACATACACCAGAGCTGGCAGGTTTGAACCCAGCCCGGGCCTGCCAAACAACAATGACAACTACAACCAAAAAATAGCTGGGTGTTGTGGTGGGCACCTGTAGTCCCAGCTACTTGGGAGGCTGAGGCAAAAGAATCGCTTAAGCCCAGGAGTTGGTGGTTGCTGTGAGCTGTGATGCCACAGCACTCTACCCAGAGCAACAGCTTGAGGCTTTGTCTCAAAAAGAAGAAAAAAAAGAGTTGGAGGTTGCTGTGAGCTATGATGCCACAGCACTCTAACGAGAGTGACAAAGTGAGACTCTATCTCAATTTAAATAAAACTTACATTATCATGGCTCAACACCCGTAGCACAGTGGTTATGGCACCAGCCACATACCCTAGGACAGCTGAACAACAGTTGTTGTGACAACTACAACAGAAAATAGCCAGGCATTGTGGCAGGCACCTGTAGTCCCGATGACTTGGGAGGCTGAGGCAAGAGAATTGCTTAAGCCCAACAGTTTGAGGTTACTGTGAGCTGTGACACCATGGCACTCTACCAAGGGCAACAAGGTGAGACTCTGTCTAAAAATATATATATAAATAAATAAATAAACTTACATTGGCATAATAAAGATTTCAAATAGTTGTATCTTATTTACCAAGATTTTTAAGGCAGATATTATTACCAGAGTCCTGCGTGATCGGCAACTTAAGCTCATTTAGATGACTAACACAAGATTACCCATCATTTAAATAGCAGAGCTGAGAGTTTAACACAAGTCTCTCTCAAATTCTAGAGATCTTCATTCCACTGCGGTGACTCTAAAGTCCTCCTTGTTTAGAAGAATTTGAATAATAAGATCACAGACTAGAAAAGCCAGGAAAGTGGAGGTAAGAATGAGATGATGCTAGTGCTATCTCAACCTCGTCGATACCTTCTATTCCTGGGCTTTTACACATGAGGAAATCAAGGCTCAGAAAAGTTTAAAGAAAATAAACAAACAAACCCAAACATCTTACCTTACACCCTTAAAAGTCCAATTCTCCTCCAGTAGCATTCACAGGTAAAAAGACATCAACTCTTTATAGAGATGTGAGTGCCTAGTATTTTCATAACAAAAGTGTCAGAAATTAAATAGTGTCTTTTTCTGTACTATGTGCAATATCCTTAGAAGGAGAACCATGGGGCTTCTTAGGGCCCTCCCTCTACTTCGTATAATGTTCTTCATACGAATGTACTGGCTGTGTACATGTAGTTTTCACGATTGTGACATGAATGAGTGTCACAGATAAGATGACCATCTCCTTATAAAGATATTAGCAGAACAGCGCTATTATGGACCTGTGAAACCTTAGAAGTATTTTTCACTATAACCCATCTTATGATAATGATATCCGTTTTACTGGAATATGACCTGAAATAATAGAGTTATTTCGACACAAATCTTGTTGAAAGAGTACAGTTTTCCTGCTACTATGGATAGGAATTTTTAAAGGTAATATGTGCTCTATAAAACTGAGTTATATACACATATGTTAAAATTGGGTAGATTCCAGATGCAAGTTTGAACAAAATTGTTTCAAGATCCTTTTACTTATGTGGATTCATGAGCCTGTGGAAGAAGAGGTCTCTGGTCAGAAGCTGCAAGCTATCAATGTGGTTTCAGCTGATCAATTCTATTCTCACCATGGATAAAAGTCTTTCAGTCCCTGTGATAACAATCTCCAGGAGCTTACCTCTTAAAAATCCTCTGAAGAAGTCAGTATAAATTAGGGTAGTAAGTAGAAAGATAGTATTGATTTCATTCATTCAGGAAACATTTATTGAATGCGAGGACACTGTGAATATCCAGATGAATCAGAAATGGATTCTTCCCACAAATAATTCAGCCTGGCGAGGGAGCATGGCACAGCTAATCAACTGCATTAAGGCTGACATCTCTCTTAAGAACTTGAAGTACAGGGCGGCACCTGTGGCTCAAAGGAGTAGGGCATCAGCCCCATATGCCAGAGGTGGTGGGTTCAAACCCAGCCCTGGCCAAAAACTGCAAAAAAAAAAAAAAAAAAAAAAGAACTTGAAGTACAGGTATTTTGTGTTGTTGATCCATGGAGTATGGACTAATAAACGTAGCATGACGAAGTTGACATTCTGGTGTGACTGTTGAAAAGCTTGGTTGGTTTTCTCTTTGTGCCCAGAGTCACTGCTCTTTCTGTTCCCAGCAGATGGATCTTTCCCTATAATTCTGGCAGCCCTTTCGTGAGCTGGGCCTTAAGAGATTACAAATCTTTTAGCTATCAAATGGCAACCAGGCTCCACTGGTAGTGTTAACTGGTACAGCTTGACCAGAAGAAATGTAATTTTGGAAATGAACTAAGGAAATAATCAGAGACCATATAAATATACACATGAGAGTATATGAGTATATACAGAAAGCTCAGAAAGCTCATTTAAATGTCAAACTATGGGGTTGTGGTTAAATAAATTGTGGCTACCTTTATGCAGTAATACTCTGTAGCCATTAAGATGATGTTGTAGGAAAACAAAGGAAAATATTCACTATACTCATATGCTGTGATAAAATTTACTTACAAAACTATAATGCATTATCAATTATATTTTCCAAATATGTACATATTCATGTTTGTGTGTAAACAGAAAAAGATTAAAAGAATGGAAGTCATCAGTATTCATAGTGGTTATCTCTGGGTAGTAGAATTATATGAGAATTTTCTTCTTTGTGCTTTTCTTTATTTTCCAAATTATCTAAAATGTGTGTGTGTTAACTTTCATTATTCAAAACCAATTATATTTTTAAGAAAAAGAACCAAAAATTAGTCTAGCTCTTCCTATTTAGTAGCTCTCTTTGACAAAGAAATTTCACCAAATTCCCCGAGGGCTGGAATGGAAGGCTATTTTAGTGATGCCAACTGTACCAACTCAAAACATTACTCAGAGAAGTTGTATATGGAAGCAAAGGAAAGCATCATTTCCCATGCTGTCTAAGGCACACTCGCCAGCAACTATAGGGAACCTTCAAAAACCTTTTGTTGTTCAAGGGTTTTTAATCCTATTAGCCCTGTGACCTCACAAGTAATGCCAAGATCTTTACCATCTCTCTCAGTCTATCAGGTAGCCATGTGCAAACAGGATTATTGATGGCCTTGAGTAACATTTGAGAGTCTCTGAAAGAGACAGGCAAATAGGCCCTATTTGGAGAAAGAACAATGTAACTGTAAGAATGCAGTTAGTCAAATAGGCCTTAGTTAGAATCCTAACTCTAAAATTTACTAATTGTGTGACCTTGGATACATTATGTAATCTTTTTGTGTCTCAATATCCTCATCTGCCAATTACAACATGGTATCTAATTACAATGTTTCTTTTCTTTTCTTTTTTTTGAGGAATACCATCACTTTGTCCCCCTCTGTAGAGTGCAGTAGTATCATAGCTCACAGCAATTTCAAACTCCTGTGTTCAAGTGATTCTCTTGTCTCAGCCTTCCAAGGTGCACCAGGGCTGGTGGGCCAGTTCTAACCCATCAGCCCCGGTGCACCTTGGCCGGTGCCATAACCACTGAACTACAGATGCCAAGCCATAATTACAATGTTTCTATGATGACAAAAAGTTAAAATGGATGTTAACTACTTAGCAAACTGTCTTGCACTTAGTAACAACGAATAAAGGCGATCACACTACTATAAATAACATAAAAGCTACACAAATAAGTGTCATAGGAGATCAAGAAAAGGCATAATTAGTTCTGGTTGAAAAGATGACGAAAGTAGTGATAGAAGGAGAAAATTTGAATAGATATTCTAAGATGAGGAGAAAAGGCCTTTCAGGAGATATAGCAATGGTAACATCCAGGATAGAGGTAGGGAAATTTCAGAACATATGTATTGTCCAGTTTTCATGGAGCATCACATATATGAAGAAGTTGGTGAGAAGACAAGGATGGACGATAAAGAAATTTAAATTAGTTTATGATTAAGTTAAATTTGATTTAGATTATGGTTAATAGACGTTTCATCTGTTTGTTATAATTTTCATTCCCAGTGTTTATAATATTACATAGGACTCTGTTTTTGCAGTTCACCTGAGCAAATGTATAAGTACCCATCTGACCTCATCTGCACACCCTCTGCATTTACTAGCTAAAACCAAGTTTTAGCCATTGGTGAGTCAAAGAATCTCTTGGCTAAAGCATGAAGTGGACTCCTAGGCCAGGAAGAAACTAAAAACAACAAAGGAAAGCACAATCCCTCCTTTTTAACAAAGGCATCAGGGACTATGGAGAGAAGAATGGGAAGGTTGTGCTTGGTCCTGGCAAGCAGGATCATCTTGGAGATAAATATTTCAATGACCTATAAAACATAGAGAAAAGAACAAAAGTCCACTTATACTATCTGATTTCAAGATTTACTATAAAGGCTGTGTGTGCTGGCTCATACCTGTAATCCTACCATTCTGAGAGGATGAGGATTGCTTGAAGTCAGGAGTCCAAGACCAGCCTGAGTAAGAGCAAGGTCCCTTCACTACAAAAAATAGAATAATTAGCCCAGCATGGTGGCATGCACCTGTAGTCCTAGCTAGTCAGGAGACTGAGGCAGGAAGATCACCTGAGCCCAGGAGCCTGAGGTTGCAGTGATCTATGATGACACTATGCTCTCCAGCCTGGACAACAGAATGAGACTCTGTCTTAAAAACAAATTTTTTTTGCAGTTTTTGGCCAGGGCTGGGTTTGAACACACCACCTCCAGCATATGAGGCCAACGCCCTACTCTGTTGAGCCATAGGCGCCACCCCAAAATTTTTTTATTTACTATAACGCATCAGTAATCAGGACAATGTTGTACTGGTAAAAGGATAGACATAGATCAATGGCATAGACTAGAAAGCTCAGAAGTATAGCCACACATATGTAGTCAATTGATTTTTGACAATTCAATGGGGGAAAGAAAAGTGTTTCAAATAAATGGTGTTAGGGCCACTGGATATACATAAGGAAAAAAATTAAACATCATTTTTTATCTCACATCATACACAATGATTAACTCAAAATCTAATATAAATCTAAATTTCAAAGCTACAACTACAAAAAAAATTAGAAAAAACATAGGAGGAAAATCTTTGTGACCTTAGGGTAGAGGGTCACACACCAAAAAAAAAAAAAAAAAAAAAAAAAGTTTAAAGTTGATAATTTGGACTCAACGAAAATTCAAAAATTTTGACTATTGAAGAGACATAGATTAGCTAAAAGACTTGTGTCCAGAATATATAAAAACCTCTTAAAATTCAATGAAAGAAAGGCAAATAATCCAATAAAAAAAAGGACTGGAGCCTTGGACAGACACATCACTAAAGAAGATGCATGGATAATAAATGAGTGATCACTAGTGACGAGGAACGTGCACATCAAACCCCCTGAAATTACAGGGACTGAGGATACCAAGGGCTGAGAAGGATAAAGAGCAAATGAACCTCCTACACATTACCAGTGGTAATAAGAAAGAAAAGGATTTGGCAATTTCTTGTGAAGAATTTGCTATAAATCCCAAATTCCACTCCTAGGTATTTCTCTGAGAGAAATGAAACCATACTTCCATACAAAGACTTTTACATAAATGTCCTTAGCAGTCTTGTTCGTAATAACCCCAATCTATAAACAACCCAATTATCCATTAGCAGGCAAATGGGTAAACAAATTATTGTATACCCGAACAATGAAATACAGCTCAGCACTAAAAAGGACCTGACTATGTGTGTGTGCAACAACACAGATGAATCTCAAGATGTTGTGTGTATAAAAGAGTACATACTGTGTTATTCCTTTTATGTAAAATTCTGGAAAATACAAACTAATCTAAAATAACAGGAAATAGTGGTTGCCTGGGTCTGGGGTGAAGCGGGGAAAGGACTGCAAAGGGACGTAAGAGAACTTTTGGGATAATGGAAGTGTTCTGTTTCTCAATTGTGGTGGTGGTTACACTGTTGTCAAAACTTGCAACTGAGGTGGCACCCGTGGCAGGTAGAGTGCCAGCCACATACACCAACGCTGGCGGTTCGAACCCAGCCCGGGCCACCTAAAATAAAAACAACTGCAACAACAACAAAAACAGCCGGGCATTGTGGCAGGTGACTGTAGTCCCAGCTACTAGGGAGGCTGAGGCAAGAGAATTGCTTAAGCCCAAGAGTTTGAGGTTGCTGTGAGCTGTGACACCCTGGCACTCTACCCAGGGTGACAGCTTGAGACTGTCTCAAAAAAAAAAAAAAACCCTCAAGACTGAATGCCACTCATTTTTTTTTTCTTTGAATGCCATTTATTGCATATAAATTATACGTGTCTCAATAAAGTGTAAGAAATGCTATGTATATTGGGTATAATGCTAAGGACTTGTGAAACACGTGGATGAGAAAATGTCCTCTAGGCTTTACATTTAAAAACAATATACGTATAAGAGAGGATGCAGAAAATGCAACCCCCAAATACGGCACCTTGGCATACTGAATATTTTAGGTCAAAGGAAATTGAAAAACTGCAGAAGCAGGAAGGTCACTCTCTGACCTTCTTCTGCCTTTCTCCCTTAAAGAGGGCCAGCAAGAATTCTCTCCATCACCACCTACTTTTCCAGGCTGACTTCTCGTTAGCTGCAGGCTTTGCTTTGTCCCCTGAAGTTTCTTGTTCTGCTCCACTTGGAGATTTGTTTCTCTCCTAATTTATCAGAAAACAATGGTGTGCTGATGGGCAAAAAGTCCTTCCCCACTGCCACTTGCTGGGGAGCTATGATTATTGTCCCACAAAAGTCTCCCTTCCCACTGTAATAGTACTGACCCTTCCCTCAGTGACCGTGATCTTCTTCACTCAACACCTCATGGCAAGGAGGCCATCTCAAGGCAGTGGGTCTTTGTGTGTACCACTTGCCAACGAGAGGGATTAGGTACCTTCCCCACCCTCCCTGCTGGGTGAGATTTTTCACCCCTGACCTATTTCCAACCACGCTGGTAAAGGAGCTCACTTCAGAGTTTCAAAAGAAACCCATTGCTCGGGACCTGTTAAGAAATGTCTCATCAAGTGGGACTCCTGAACCAATAATCTTTTTCATTTGCTTCTCTAAGACTCATCCTGTGATGCCTGAAACCATTGAATGGTAAAATGGTCTTAGAATTCCAAAGCCAAGTTTAGAGCCCCTAAATCTTTAACAGAAGGGTAATGGAGACAGCACCATGCCAGGTCAGAAGGGCAACAGTTCAGCTCCAACCCTACAGCTAACTGCCCACATGACCCAAGTCCCTTTCTCATCCAGTTTCCCCAGCGGGAATGTGGGAGTTTTTCACTTAGGTAATCTTTAAAAGCAGTGCTGTCCACTAGAAATATAATAGGAGACACATGTGTAATTTAAAATTTTCTAAATTTTAACTACATTAAAAATAAAAAAAATCAAGTAAAATTAAAAAAAAAAAAGAACTCTTTCACTTCCCGCACTGGACGTAGGTCATGAGATAGTGATTCTAGGGGGCCCTTATATCCAGAGGCCAAGAAGAATCTGAACAAGCAGCCCTTGCTAAACTTCCCCCCTCCCATTTATTACCACTAGATTCTATCCTTTTGTGGCCCAGTCATACTTCTTTCTACATGACTGTCCATAAAAATACATTTGTTCCTGGGTCTTTTAGTCTTTGTTTCTTTCTTCCTTTATTTTTTAAATCAGGTACTATGTTTATTTTTTTTTATTTTTTATTAATCATAAACACATAGATCATGTATACATTAATGCATTTATGGGATACAGTGTGCTGATTTCATATAGAATTAGGAACATTTACATCACACTGGTTAATATATACCTCATCTGGTTTACTTAATTATTGTGTTAAGACATTTATACTCTATACTAATAGATCCAACATGTACCCTTGCATTATGCACCATAAGTGTGATCCCACCATTCACCCTCCCTCCATCTGACCTCCCCTGTCCCCACCCATCCCCCCACCGCCCACCTTCATCGTGGGCCAAATTTGTGACCTATTCTTCATATGAAAGTGTGAGTGATTATAAATTGGTTTCATAATAGTACTGAATACATTGGATATTTTTCTTCCATTCTTGAGATACTTTACTAAGTAGGATATGTTCCAGTTCCATCCATGTAAACGTAAAAGAGGAAAGTCTCCATCTTTTTTAAGGCTGCATAATATTCCATGGTATACATATATCGCAATTTAAAATCCATTCATGGGTTGATGGGCGCTTGGGCTTCTTCCAGGACTTGGCTATTATGAATTGAACTGCAATGAACAATCTGGTGCAAATATCTTTGATATAAAGTGATTTTTGGTCTTTGGGATATATACCTAGTAGAGGAATTGCAGGATCAAACAGCAGGTCTACTTTTAGATCCCTGAGTATTCTCCATACTTCTTCCCAAAAGGGATGTTATTGCTTGCATTCCCACCAGCAATGTAGAAGTGTTTCCTTTTCTCCACATCCACACCAACATCCGTAGTTTTGGGATTTTGTTATGTGAGCTACTCTTATGATATCTCAAAGTGGTTTTGATTTGCATTTCTCTGATGATTAAAGATGTGAGCATTTTTTCATGTGTCTGTAGGCCATGCACCTATCTTCTTCAGGGAAGCTTTTGTTTAAGTCCCTTGCCCACAATGAAATGGGATTACTTGTTCTTTTCTTATAAATAAGTTTGAGTTCTTTGTGGATCCTGGTTATCAAACCATTGTCAGAAATATAACTTACAAATATCCTCACCCATTCTGAGAGTTGTCTGCTTGCTTTACTTACTGTGTTCTTGTCTGTGCAGAAGCTTTTTAGTTTGATCAGATCCCGGTAATATATTTTTGGTGTTGTTTCAATTGTCCTGGGGGGGGGTCCCCCTCATAAAGTATTCTCCCAGGCCAATTTCTTCAAGTGTTTCTCCTACACCACTAACAAAAATTGACTCTCACTGGATAAAAGATTTAAACTTAAGACTTGGTCTTCATTTCTGATGGTTCTCATGTCATGTAAAATTTATATTAAATAAATTTGTATGAGTTTCTCCTGTCAATCTCTCTTTTGCTATAGAGGTCTCAACCATGAACCTTGCAAAAGGTGAGGAAAAGATACCACTTTTTTCTCTCCCACACATAGTTTTCTATAAAGATAGAAGTTTGTTTTCTTGGCTCAGTGCCCATAGCTCGGTGAGTAGGGCGCTGGCCACATATACCGAGGCTGGTGGGTTCGAGCTGGCCCGGGCCTGCTAAACAACAATGACAACTGCAACCCAAAACAGCCAGGTGTTGTGGCAGGCACCTGTAGACCCAGCTATGTGGGAGGCTGAGGCAAGGGAATCACTTGAGCCCAAGAGTTTGAGGTCGCTGTGAGCTGTGCCACCACAGCACTCTATCCAGGGTGACATCGTGAGACTCTGTCTCAAAAAAAAAAAAAAAAGAAAGAAAGAAAAAAAGAAGTTTGTTTTCTTTCTGCTACCCCTCCCTAAGTCACCTATCCAAGAAGTAGTTATTGACCCTATTACATGCCAGGTATTTGGCTCAGTTTGGTAGGCATACAAAGGCAGACATACGACCTTCACAAGGTCTCTGACCTCAGCTACTGCTTCATGGAGGAGATAGCGATGCCGCCTATAACGTGGATGGTGACTTGAGAGGGAGAGTAGAGGAAGTCAGTGAAGTGCACTCGCATGGCTTGGAAGGCTTTCTGAAGCAAGAAACATTTGTGTCCCTATCTAGAGGGTAAGTTTTTGCTAGCCAAAGCAAAGCTAATTTTCACCCTGAAAATGTTTCCTTTCAGTAGGAACAGTGGCATCCAATATATTCACATATACTGTTTTGTATTAATGCTTCCCCCAACTAATCAATTTTCAAAAAAAAAAAAATTCAAAATAGGAGGTCATTTATCCATGCTTCTAGTTTAATATCAGAAATCACATATGTGTGTTAACTAAATTCCTGGTAGTTTTATGACCAAAATCCTTACTCAACTTCATACATAATAGCTTTTAAATAAATCAAGGTTTATATTTTAAATTTATTTTAAACAGTATAATTCCAGATTCTCTCTTTACTGCAAAATAGTCTGGTACAAATAATTATATTGATAAAACAGAAAAAAAGAGAAAGTTAATAGTCCACAGCAGATACAGTAAACCGACCTTATTAACTCTTTTTCCTCCTCTAAAATAGGAGAGGTGTAGTTCTTAATAAAGAATGTTACCACCACTCTAGGGTGATTGAAAGTCTGTGTGTGGTTTTGTTTGGTTGTTACAATGACTGAAAGAGCTATTAGCATTCATGGGTTGGGACCAGAGATGCTAAATACCCTGGGATGCTCAGGACAATTCCCCACGTCCCAAAGCTGTTCTGCCCCAAATGCTAACAACATCCCTTGTGAGAAATACATTAGAAGGTCTCCAGTGACCTTTCCAGCTCTGTAAGTTTGTTAGTTTATCCATTTATCCCTTTGGATTGGCATTGCTTTAGCATTCTAAATGTCAAATTTAATAAGCAGACAGTATCAACCAACTAAGCAGCTGAGATGGTTAATTGCATGTGTCAACTTAGCTGGCCACTACGCCCAGTTATTTGGTCCAACATTATTCTGGATGTTTCTGTGAGGGTATTTGAATGAGGAGATTTCTTTTTAAACAGTGGACTCTGAGTAAAGCAGATTGCGCTCCATAATGTGGGTAGACCCCATGCAGTCAATTGAAGACCTGAATGGAACAAAAGACCGACGTGAGAAGAGAAGAGAAGAGAAGAGAAGAATGATAAGACTATATTTGGTCTTAGAAAAATTACATGGTGTAATTTAACTTTTACCTCCTCAATGCTAAAAGTTAAAAATTCCATCTACTATTTCTCCTATTTTCTCTATCTTAGAGGTATCACCAACAAGGAATTCAATGAAACTATAAATCTGAGTCATCTTATGCCCTTCATATTCCATGAATTACTAAGTCCTGCTGATTGTATTTCCTAAATATCTCGGGGAACAAGCCTTTGCTTCCCATCGTCTTTGGCACTGCCCTAGCTCAGGTCTGCAGT
Source organism: Perodicticus potto (assembly GCA_963574655.1). Lineage (NCBI taxonomy): Eukaryota > Metazoa > Chordata > Mammalia > Primates > Lorisidae > Perodicticus > Perodicticus potto. Next base: position 4,999 of record CAUYRH010011091.1, on the reverse strand, counting down.
ACTGAAATAGCTCATCTCCCCACCTCCACGCTTACCCCTGACCTCTGCCAAAGTAAAAACTCTTCTTTGGCAACATCATTTTACAGACAGATGGCATAAGGCTTTTTCTGATGTGGCTCCTCCCAAACAAAGAAGACACCCAGTTATGAACCATATGGCAATATATTAGAGTTATGCTGCAAAACATACCTCTCCAGTGACTGGAATACAACCGCCCACTCCTCAGAGAACTTTGTTACTATTATCAAGGAAATAAGAAAACTGAACTAGCAATCATAGGACAGTACAGCCATGCATCTCTTAAGGATTGAGATATGTACTGAGAAGTGTGTCTGAGAAATGTGTCTTTAGGAGATTTCGCTGTGTGTAAACATACACAAATGCAGATGGTACAGCCTACTACACAGCCAGGCTATATAGTATAGACTACGGCTCCTGGACCACAAGCCTGTACAGCTGGTTACTGTACTGAACACTTGAGGCAATTGTAGCAGAATTGTAAGTATTTATGTATCCAATAATATCTAAACAAAAATGGTACAGTAAAAACACAGTATAAAAGAGAAAAATAATACACAAATATAGGGAACTTGCCAGGAGGGGAGCATGCCGGACCGGACGGAGATCTGGGGGGTCAGCAAGTGAGTGGTGAGTGGGTTTGGACATTACTGTATGCTGCTGTAGACCCTATTAACACTACACATTTATGCTACACCAAGTTAATTTTTTTTTTTATTTCAGATGAATATGAGGGTACAATTAGGTTATGTTGCTTGTGTTCATTAGATAGACTAAATTAACTCTTTTAAAAAACTCTTTCTTTAAGGCCGGGCTCAGTGGCTCATGCCTGTAATCCTAGCCCTCTGGGAGGCCAAGGTGGGTGGATAGACTAAGCTCATGAGTGCAAGACCTGAGCAAAAGTGAGACCCGGTCTCTACTAATAATAGAAAAATTGAGGCAAGAGGATCACCTGAGCCCAAGAGTTGGAGGTTGCTGTGAGTTATGATGCCACTGCACTCTACCCAGGGCAGCAGCTTGAGACTCTGTCTAAAAAAGATAACAAAACAAAACCAAAAAAAAAAACCCCTCTTTTTCCAGTATTAAATTAATTTTAGCTCACTGTGACATTTAAAATTCATAAACTTTTAAAATTGTTAAACTTTCAACCCTTTTGTAATAACACAGCTTAAAACACACATTGTAAGACTGTATAAAAATATTTTCTTTCCTTGCATCCTTATTCTATAAAGCTTTTTTCTGTTTTTAAAATTATGTATATATATTTTTTTCTTTTTTAATCTTTTTGTGTTAAAAGCTAAGACACAAACGCACATATTAGCTTTGGCCTACACAGGGTCAGTCCCATCCATATTACTGCCTTCCACCTGTGTATCTTGTCCAGCTGGTAGGTCTTCGGGGCCAATAACATGCACAGAGCTGTCAACTCCTACGACAGTGATGCTTTCTTCTGGAATACCTACTGCAGGACTTGCCTGAGGCTGTTTTACAGTTAACTATATATATAGTATGTATATACGTGCAAATATATAGTATGTATACATGTGTATATATAGTGTGTATGTATCTGTGTATATACATCTACACACACATTCATACATATACACTCTATATAGACAGAGCACACTCTAAAATAATGGTAAAACATATAGTATTGTAAATACATGACCCAGTAACATAGTCTTTATTACCTTTATCAAGTATGTACTGTACATCAGTGGCCCCAACATCTTAGGCATGAGGGACCAGTTCATGGAAGAAAATTTTTCCATGGACTAGGGGCAGTGGGGTGGAGATGGCTTAGGGATAATTTAAGCACATTGTATCTCCACCTCAGATCATCAGGTATTAGACTCCCCTGTGAAGTGAGCAATCTCGATCCCGCACATGCCCAGTTTGCTGTGGTGTTCCTGCTCCTATGAGAATCTGATGCTGCTCCCTATCTGACAGGCGGCAGAACTCAGGGTGATGTGAGTGACAGGGACTGGCTGTAAATACAGATAAAGCTTTGCTAGCTGGCCTGCGGCTCACCTCTTGCTGTACAGCCCAGTTCCTAACAGGCCACAGGCCAGTACCAACTGGGCAGGGCTTGGGGAGGGCAGCTAGCTGTACATATTTAAATATGCTAGATCAGGTTGTCCAACCTTTTTCTTTTCTCTGCCACATACTGGAAGAATGAGTTATCTTGGGCCACACATTAAATACACAAACACTAACAAAAGGTGATTAAAAACAACAACAAAAAGGTCCATGCATACTTTTGGTTATATGCAACATCACAGACAAGCAAAAAAAATCCTGACAAAATCAGCATGTAGCCCACAGGCAGCAGGTTGGACACCCCTGTGCCAGACTCTTAAGTGGCTGCACTGCTGTGGGTCTGTTTACACCAGTATCACCACAAACACAAGTGATCACTGTCCTACAGCTACGATGTCACTAGGTGACTGGAATTTTTCAGCTCTAGGATAGTACCATGGGACCATCGTATATGTGGTCTGCTATCGATTGAAATATCTTTATGCAATGCATGACTGTTACGTGGTAAATCAGGCACAGCGTAATCACAAGGGAGATTTCTTTCAAGCTATATTTGATCCTGATAAACCTTTCTTTATCCACAATAGAATATACTTTTCTAGGGTTTGGAATATGCATTTGCAGCCATTGGATTATCCTTGTCTCTCAGACTCCATTAGGATAACACAGGCAAAACTTCACTTTCCAAGCTAATTCCTACCTCTTCAAGAAGCCTTCCCATGTTTCCACGCAGTTACTCCCTACCCATGCTTTCATAAGACTGTATTCTGTGTTGACTATTTCTATGATAGTACTCAGCAGCACTGAAGTTATTTATGAAGATTGTTTTCTTCCAGAGAGCTGCAAGTTAGTGTTTAAAAGGACCAACACTTGGGTCAAGAAGATCTGGGTTTGAATTCTGATTCTCCTACTTAATTGTTGAAAGGCTTTGCCTGAATCTTTAACCTCTCTGAGCTCTAGTTCCCTTATCCATAAAATGTGGATTATAAGTGCCAGCGTCATATTACAGAGGGGATTAAGTAATATGCTGCACGGACCGCACTTGCATGGTACCAGATGTTTGCATGGAAAACAGCAAAGTAGGTCTTCCGGATCATCTCTGCAGTCAGCTGGGCAGTGAGGAACCCTGCATCCAGGGTAGGATCCACTCTACAGTCCTGCTTTTATTCTTGTGGTGTATTGACTTTGGAAAGCAAAAGCACTTCCTCTCTATTAGGATTTTCTCCATTATTAAATGAACAGACTTTCTAAGACAGCTAGAAATACTCATGTGATTTACTTCTTCTGTCTTTCCTTACCACACTACAAATTAGTAGAGGAGAAGCATAATGTTTTAGTTATTTTTGAATCCCAGCACCTAAAAAGTGCCTGGCACATAGATGGTACTTAAGAAAATGTTTATTGAACGAGGAGATACATTTCTTGAAACTGTTTATAAGACACGTCTGAACTTATCATGTAGACCAGTGATTCTCAAAGTGCGGTCCCTGAATCCACAGTACTGGCATCACTTGTGAGTTTGTTAGACACGCACATTGAAAGGCTGTGCCTCAGCCTAGTGTTTCAGAGTCTCTGGGGATGAGGCTCAGGCAACTCCGATTTGAAGAGCGGCCCAGATGGCTTTTCTGCCTGTTACAATCGAAACTGTATTTTTTTTTAAGTTAGTGCCACTTTATTAATCTCAAAAATATACTAAGCAAAAGAAGCCAAACACAAAAGACCCCACATTGAATTATTTTATTTATATGAAGTTCTAGAATAGGCAAAACTGATACGCCAATATAGGAAAAATAGAATGGCAGTCACCTGGGGATGAAGAAAGGTGGGGGGGGGGGTTGGTGAGAATGAAGCATGGGAAGCTTTCTGAAGTGTTGGAAGTCCCACCTATAGCTTGAGAGAGTGTAGATCATGAGTGTATGCCTTGTCAAAATGCACCAAACTGTCTACTTAAGACTTGTGCATTTCACTGCATATAAATGAAATATGAATGGAAAAATTAAAATGAAACAAAGCAATGTCATTTAGGTCCTTCTGTATAAGCCTTGTCAGCAGGAGATATATTTTATTTTATTTTATTTATTTATTTTTTATTTTGGAGACAGAGTCTCACTATGTTGCCCTGGGTAGAGTGTTGTGGAATCACAGCTCACAGCAACCTCAAACTCTTGGGCTTAAGTGATTCTCTTGCCTCAGCCTCCCAAGGAGCTGGGATTACAGGCGCCCATCACAACATCTGGCTGTTTTTGTTGTTGTTGTTGTTGTTACAGTTGTCATTGTTGTTTAGCTGGCCTGGGCTGGGTTTGAACCTACCAGTCTCAGTGTATGTGCTGGATGCTGTAACCACTGTGCTATGGGTGGGGAGCCAGGAGATACATTGTAACATAGCAATCTTAAGATGGTCTACAGGTCCAGCACAATCTGATCCTTTACCTTCGTTTCTAGCCTTATCTGTTACCACACTCCCATTGCTTTTTCAGTTCTTCACTAGCACTGACCTTTCATTTTACCAGTGGCATTTGCTGCCCCCTACATTCCTGCTCTTTGCACATGCTATTAGTACTCCCTAGATCAGGGGTCCTCAAACTTTTTAAACAGGGGGCCAGTTCACTGTCCCTCAGACCATTGGTGGGCCGGACTATATTTAAAAAAAAAAAAACTATGAACAAATTCCTATGCACACTGCACCTATCTTATTTTGAAGTAAAAAAACAAAATGGGAATAAATACAATATTTAAAATGAAGAACAAATAAAGTTAAATCAACAAACTTAACAGTATTTCAATGGGAACTATGGGCCTGCTTTTGGCTAATGAGATGGTCAATGTCCAGTTCCATATTTGTCACTGCTAGTCGTAACAAGTGAGGCAAGTGTGCATCAGTTAGTCTAGATTTGGTTGGAGATTTCAGATGTTTCATTCTGGAAAATGTCTGTTCACAGAT
>CAUYRH010011084.1:0-19509 GCA_963574655.1 Perodicticus potto | reverse complement strand
TACTATAGTTTGCTTTAGTCATTATTCAAGTAAAACTGTTCTAGAGAAGAGTGGCTAATTTACCTCAACATATACAAATTGTATAAGTACTTCTTTCTTCTCAAACTGTTTAAGATAGCCTTCATGGCATTTTCTTTTCTTTTTTTTTTTTCCAGTAGTAAGACAGAATTTATTTATAGAAAATCATAGCTTTTACCTATAAGTGTCCTGGAGAGTCCCAGTAATATGTAGAATCAGACTTTATATACTGCTATTCTAGGACACAGATGAAAACTAGGCAAATATACAACGATGTCACACTTTTTAAATGGAAACACTCAAAAATAAATAACCAATTATACTGGACACAGATCTTCACTGTAATAAATCCCTAAAAATAAATACAGATAAAATATTTGCATATAGACTCCTTGAGATAGATCTGTAGGTCCCATGTCAAAATCTTCTCATGGGTCCTATGCACTTCATCACACAATTTTTATTGTCTCTCTCCATTTCATTTCAATGTATACCACTCCACTTCTACCTAAAATTTAAAATCTCAATATTTCAAACAAGCTATTTAAAAAAGGGGCTTGATCTTTGAAATTCTCTTTGTATGGAGTCAACTTTAAGCAGGGAGAGGCAGGCTCCTTTTGAGTTCTCCCAACTTTTCTTCGGCCCCTTTTTTTTAACAAGGATACTGCTGTGTCTTCCTTTATAGTCATAACCACAAAGAGGGCAACTTCTCACTGCCACAGCTCAGATCACAGTGCCTGTCATCAACATTTAACACTAGTCCCTAAGTTTCATTCCTCTTAGTAGCCTACCACTTACCTGAGTATCAGAATTCACTGCAGCCAGGTTGAAAATGACAAACAGTGAGTCGACATTTAGCCTAAGACACAACTGTACAAAGTAACATTTTTTAACAAAAATCAGTAATGGCAAAAGACATAAGACCGTGATAAAGAAAGGATTACAGAAATACAAGTACAAAAAATTAATGGCCATGCATTGTGCCAATCCTTTTTGGTTAAGAGGGCATGGTGAGGTTGTAATGGTTCTCAGGTTCTCAGAAATAGGGTTGCTGATTTGATAAACAAAAATGGAAAAAAAAATAAATTAAATTTGAGTACTTTAAGGGCATATAAGGGAAGATCAAGACTTGAGGATGAAATAAGTTTCTCAAACATAGACAATCTTTTAAAGCAACGTTTATTGATTTATATTTATTTACTTGCACAACCATTTACAAAACAAGTTAAATTGTTTATAAAGTAACATTCTTATAAAAGATTAAGGTCTTCACTCATACTGCTAGGGGCTTTCCAAAATATTATAAGAATAACCGCTTAAGTAGCAGGAGGCTCTTATCTGTAGTTTAGGTGGTATATTTTTCTTTAAAATAAAGCTAACCTTTAAAATATTAGGAAGCAATTTGGATTCTGTCTGCAATGCTGCATAATAGCTTTTGTTGAAGTCAAGTGTTTACCATAATTTAATAAGAAGTTATCAGACATCTACTAGAAGTATGGTCCTATGTTGGGCCCCATAGGAAATGAGCAAAATATGACTTCTATCATCTAGGTACACACAAGTTGGAAAGGTAGAAATATATATTTTAAAAAATGATACAGCCTGCAATATGATAATCTCTTTTTTAAAATTTCAGATTAAGATGAGGGTACATACAATTAGGTTATGTTGTTTCCATTGCAAGGTAAAGTGTGAGTTGCAGTAAAAAGTACATGGAAAAAAGAGTAAGACTAATTCCGTTTGTGGCATCCCTTAATGTTTCATGGAAGAATAGAATTTGAACAAGTCCTTGGAAATCAAATAAAATCACAGGTGATAGAAAGATCTAGGAAAAGTAACGGACACAGGGAAAGTAACATAGTGCTTGGCACACAGCAACATACCATGCTTATGTTTTGAATGCAAGATAAAATGTGAAAATGCTGAAATGAATTAATGTTGTAAATAAAGGAGAAAGGGGGTCAGGGTGACAGTTCACCCACTCCTAGCACATTGATGTAAATAAGAACAACAGATTTGTTTCTCTTGAGCTGGGAATTCAACTAAAGTGTTTTTCAAGTGTTTATATCCGGTTTCCAGTGTTCCCTTGAAGAATCCATATTTCGAAATTTTAAATTCTTGTTATGGTCCAAGGAGTTTGGATCAGATAAGTAATGGGTACCCTTGGGAAAGAAAGCCCTGTGGCATAGAACTAAAGTTTCACCTATTTTGAAGCAAGTTTACAATCACGTGATTTACAAGAATAAACAAGTCAAGTCATTCCAACCCATCGCCAAACTGCACAGGGCAGGCGGGTCACAGACATTCAATATTATTAGCCGAAAACAAATATGGACCCAAACCAGGTCCTTTGACTATAAAGTCACTTTGCTTCTATACTATAAATGAGTCCCATATGGGGCGACAGAGTGTCTGATTGAAACGCCCAATACATTTCCTATCGGATAGAAACAAAATGACAAGGAAAACTTAGACTACATATTTGGTGTTTTGATAATTAGAGCTTTATTTCACCAAATTTTTGTTAGATCCTGGAAAATCTAGTGATAGAGGAATTACTTCTAAAGTGGGCAGAAATTGTGGCAGTCTTGCTTGTATTGACATCAGTGATATCAGAAAAACCCACTGTGTATGCCCAGCAAAATCACTCTCTATTCATCCTTCCCCTGTCCTGGAAGTTTTACCCAGTACACCCACACCAGAGGCCTCATGGGTATTTCTGGAGTTTGCTCCTGCACTGTAATATGTGCCAAGCATGGTCAGAAGCTTCTCAGAAACATTATCTCTCTTTTCTTCCTCCTGAATGAGCCTCTCAGCAACCCTTACTCTTGACCTGAGTGATTTTTCACTGATCCCATTTTGTTGCCATCATGTTCTCTTTAGACATCAGAGAAATTCAAAATAAAACCACAAGAATATACTACTGCTTACTCACCAGGATGGCTAAAAATAGATTAAATGTCAAGCGTTAGCCAAGTCATAGAGCAAGACTAAATTAAAAGAAATGCATCATGTAACAAGAGCTACGTGCCAGAGTTTTCACAGAGATATCCATAATAGTAAAAAACTGTCAAAAAAAAAACCACCCTCCAATTTCCATTAGAAGTATAATAAATAAATTGTGGCAATTGAAATTTGTTTAATAGGTAGATGGGCTATAGCTATATGGAACAAGATGAAAAAGTCTCACAGGGAGAGGAGACAAGGGAGGCGGAGGGGGGAGGAGGGAGGGCGATTGGTGGGATCTCACCTCCTGTGCACAATGCGGGGTTGTTCAGCACGCCCCCTAGGTGAAGTGCTCAACTACAACTTGAACTTTACCTTCGAATTGAAAGCAAGGTAACCTAAGTATCTGTACACTCATATTAATCTGAAATAAACAGAAAAAGGGGGGGAGGGAAAATAAAAGAAAAATCTCATAAACATGAGAGAAAGAAGCTAACAGAATAAATAAAGCATGAGTCCGTTTATCTAAAGTTAAAAATCAAGTGATATTAGATAATACAGGATAAGGAAAATATTTGAGGGGCAAAAACATGAAGACTAGCAAGTAACATGACATTCATGGGACAAAATGCTTTCTCTCCTACTGTCTTCTGGGCACGTCACTGAAATTCTGGTCATCATTTGTAAAATGAGAATAATAACATTTACCTCTCACTGTTGTTGTGAAAAAGTTAGAGGAGATATTATACATAAAACTCTGACCATAGAGTCTGGTGTTAGGGTTTTTAGCCTTTATTTATTCTGGTGTGTAATTTTACGGTCATCCCTCACACTTCTAAACCAATTGACAGTGGAATGACTGATAAGCCTGATAAACCACAATTAAGCTTTATAATCCCACCTCTTTGTGTGAAGGGTCCCTAGAGTCAGCTTTAAAGTCCTTAGAGATATCTGAGTGGAAACACCTGATGCCTTTATTATACCTAAAAAAAAAAATACCAGCCAAAAGATGCCAGAATCTTTCTATTCCAACTCTCCACTTCCCGCAAGGGAGAACTGATGCCTTGTCTCATCAGCAATCCCCCTCCTCATGGAAGCAGAAGGGTCATTTCCCCCAGACACAAACTCAAGACTCAAAACAAGAATCCATTGATGTACAGTTATAAGAAGGAAAACTACAACAGCAACAGAAAAAAGATCAAAAAACCCAAGCAATAGCAGAATTTACTTATTTACCCAGGAACACACCCCGTGAAGACATTCACTCACTAGTTCTCTAAGTGCCGGCACACAGATGGGCATTGATGGTACTTCCACCTCGTAACATTAATTGAAACCAGCATTCTGGACAGAATAATGAGTCCCTACCTCTGTTCACAATTGTTTAAAACTAATCCTATTGTTTACTGGTCAGGAAAAGTCTTCTGTTAGTTCCAGTGGGAATCTGGTATGATGGGGTGGCTCAACATTTATAGTTGTTTATCAGCTTCAGCTGGTCTGAGCCACTTGTTTTGAAACACAAAATTGGTTGTGACATCTTTTAGGAATTCACAGCTATGAGTGAATAATTTTTCCATATACACAGGCATTTGTGTCTTTCTACTCCTAATTCTCCCTTAAGATTAGTTTCAGATTAGATAAAATTGTCAATTCCACAGAATCCCCAAAGCCTGGTCTCCATTGAGGGCCTGTCATTTTACCAGGGCCAACCTCCATATTCCCCATTCCTCCCATCACCATTAAATCACAGGGTCTAGTCCCTTTCCAAGGAATACCACTTGTTCCTGTTCCCTGGTTGGAGACAAATATATGGTTAAAAGCCCTAGGTAAGATGAATTCATAAAATGAACTCTTTCTTGGTTTCATGAACACAAGTGGGTGACTATAGTCCCAGCTACTGGGAACGCTGAGGGAAGAGGATCACTTGAGCCCAAGAGTTTGAGGTTGCTGTGAGCTATGACACCATAGCACTCTAACTAGGGTAACAGAGTGATACTCTGTCTCAAAAGAAGAAGAAGGAAAAGAAGAAGAAGAAGAAGAAGAGGAAGAGGAAGAGGAAGAAAAAGAAAAGAAAAACAAGCAAAAGAAAAACAAATTAAAAATAGACAAGTGTTTTTGAGGCTGTAGAGAAAAAGAAACCCTTATTACACTATTGGTAGAACACTGTTGGTAGGAATATATAACAAATTGGTATCACTATTATGGAAAACAATGTGGAGTTTCATGAAAAATTAAAAGCATAATAAAACTACAATATGATCCAGCAATCCCAGGTGTGGGTATATACCCAAATAGATGCAGTTTGTCTTCCTTCTACGAGTAACACTTAATAAGGAACTTTCATTATTCGTATCTTCTCTAATGATATCTGTACAACTTGCAAGTTCTGAAGTACTGTCTTGACAGGCATGAGAGAAGAAAATAAACCACAGAAAATGAAAAGCGAGTCCCTAATTTATCATAGCCTTAGCTAGAAAAATTTACCAATAGGCCATTCAATAGAAAAGCTTCAGAACTTAACTTTTCAGTCCTATTCTAGTGCTCACTCACCTCTCGGCAGCAAATGGAGAATATACTTCGCACTGAACCTCAGACCACAGCCCTTTCTCACATGGAGAGAACACACGCTGCTGATAATAAAGCCAAACAGCTCCCATCAATTGTTTGCTATGGGAAATGGTAAGGAATATTTTAGAGACTTAAGAGGCCAGTGTTAAAAGAGTATCTTATGATCAGCCACAGGAGCTCTCACTAGCCCATGGGAGGCCCATGTCCAACCCTGAGATATCAAAAGCCACCTGTAGAACCCAGCAAATAGGATGGAAGTATTTGAAAAGGCAACTGTAAGGAGAAAAAATAAGCCTGATCACATGACAAGGGCTCTGCGTGGGAGTGTTACATTATTTGGAAAAGTGGAGCACTCTAGACGATTTGCTGAAAGAGAATGTCCACAGACAGATTCTGCCAACGCTATACACACAGAATGTGTATAGATGAAAGGATAGTTCAGAATACCTTTTATTTTGATGATGATTATCACTATTTTTGTGATCTCAGTAGAAATGGAAAAAGCCACGTGTAGTAGAAAAGCTGGTGAATTATAGACTATTCTGAAAGAAATGAAGTTTTGTTTCTTCTTTTTACCACTTAATTTCCCAGCTGCCAGGTTTGCTGTGCAAGTAAATGAGGGCCATTTACCTCCTACTCGTCAAGGTACGTGGAGCTTCCCTAAGTACATGCGCTGTTCCTCTTTCCTGCCTCCATGGACATTTCTTCCCATGAACAGGGGCTTTTCACTGCCTCAGTGATCACAAATTCCAAATAAAAGAAGAGGCTTAAAGCGTGAGGTGAAAGAGTAGGTGTCATTGTCACCAACCCTTGCATATTTTAAAGTATTATGTGGAAAGTGTTATGAATTTGTCTCCTATGAATTTGCCTTGGATCAGAGTTAAGTTTAGATCTTAATTTAGAAACAGGCTCTAATTCAATTTTAATTCAAACAGGTACATGATACATGATATGGTACTTTATCCTAAAAAGCAAATATCTCTCTTTTGTTTAAATTTTGATTTGTGCCAGGAAATTTACTTTCCCTTTTGATTGTTAATATTTTTCTTCACACTGAGTGAAAGTATTGTTTTTAATAAGCCAGGCATTGTTATAAATATTTTAGAGCTAGCTCATTTGATCTTCACAACACTGAGTTAGATAGTAACATTATCTCCAGTTGGCTGAGGCACAGTGAAGTAAAGAAACTTGTCTGAGGATGCCCAGCTAGTGGGGAGTATTTAAAACAGGGTGACCTACTCGTAGTAAAGGAAGACAATACAATAATGCCACCATTGGGGTACTGTACTCTCAGGGTTTCTCCAGGGAGCACGTAAATCAGAATTAACCCAGAGCAGCTATTTCAGAAAGTGGCCCCTAAGCACTGGTAGTTATAAAAGATATTCAGGTGATTCTAAAATATGTCTGTTGTTGAAAGATAGTAAGGTAGATTCTCTGAAGAGCCAATTATATTTTTCTCTTAGTTTCAGCCCCTAGGAAACAAAAATGAACAGCAAAACAAGTAACCAAAACAGAAAATTCTTCCAGGTACGTTCCTCTTAATACCTTACTGACTCACACACTGAATAACAATCAATTATAAGAAAAGTGAACACTTAGTTAATATTTGTATAGTTCTTTACAATATGTTCTCATGCATTCATAATTTCACGTGATTCTCACAGAAATTCTAGGAGGTCGCTAGTTTCTCTCATATTAGAGATGAAGAAAATAAGTCTCAGAGACATGAAGACTTGCTGGAGGTCCCTTGAGTGGTAGAGCAGAGACGTTGTGGATTTGACAAGTAGAGGGATAAAATAACAGTTGTATAGATAAATTGTGTAGTATTAATAAAAAGAATTTTTAATGTTTACTTCCTACAATTTTCTCAAAAACTTCTAAATAGTATGCCATATTTTGCTTTTAAAAACATATTATCTCACTGATAATAAAATGTTTATTGTGTTTAAACAAATGATAAGGTGGCCTAGCCCCAAAGTCTGTGCTCCTAAGTAAGTCACAGGCATATCACCAAAATTCATTGCCCTTGAGATGCACTGGCATGGTGGTCTATCTTCATATCAACATCTGCTATTGATTTTAATGATTTCTGTAATTGCATATGATTTATATGCAAATTAAACAATTCTGTATGAAGCCCAAAATGAAGGAGCAAGCTTAAAAGAATATCTTTGGATTGTTGGAAAAAAATACACTCTTTACTTTCTTGTAGAGATTAAAGAAGGAAGTTAGCAGGAAAAATATTTCCGCTTAACATGAATAACAAATAAAATTTATCTTATTAATATTTACCAATTTTTATTGATATTAATATTCTCTGCTCTGCAAAAATACATTGAATCACTTAAGAAGTAAACAAACTCACCTTCATTGACATATCTGAACAGAGACTTGAAAACAATAGATCAAGAGATTCTGTTGGAAAAACATATCATGCTGATGGCTGGGAAGAATCAACATTGCAAAATGTCTATACTTCCCAAAGCAAACTACAGACTCAATGCAATCCCCATTAAGGGTTTTGCAAGTATGGCAAGGATGGCAAGAACCATCACCATACTTTCAAGATTTGGAAAAAACAATTCTTTGTTTTGTATGGAACCAGAAAAAACCTTGTATAACCAGGGCAATTCTTAGTAATAAAAACAAAGCTGGGGATATCACCTTGCCAGATTTTGGGCTGTACTACAAGGCCATAATGATCAAACCAGCATTGTATTGGCATAAAAATAGAGACATTGATGTTTGGAACTGAATAGAAAACCATGACATCAAACTAATATCTTGTAGCCACCTGATATTTGATAAATCAAACAAGAACATACACTGGAGAAAAGAATCCCTATTTAATAAGTGGTGTTGGAAGAATTGGATAACTACATGTTAAAGACTGAAACTGGACCCACACCGCTCACCACTTACAACAATTGATTCAAGATGGATAAAAGATTTAAATACAAGTAATGAAACAATAAAAAACCTTGAAGAAAGTGTGGGGAAAGAGTTTATGAAGAAGACTTCCATAGCAATTGCAACAACAAAAATCAAGTAAATGAGGTGAAAGCTATGTTGATTGGTTTGATCTAACCACGTCAGATTGTATTAAAAAAATCAGCACATTGTACCCCACATATACATGAATGTATCCATCTATATGTATTTGACTTAATAAAAAAAAATAAATAAATAAATAAATAAAAAACAAATGGGACTTAATTAAACTGAAAAGTTTCTGTACAGCTAAGGAAACAACCACCAAAGCAAACAGACAACTTTCAGAATGGGAAAAAAATATTTGCATATTATGAATTGTACAAAAGCTTGATAACTAGGATGTACAGAGAACTCAAATTAATCAACAACAACAAAAAAGACCAAACAATCCTATATATCACTGGATAAGAAACATAAATAGAACCTTCTCTAAAGAAGACAGACGAATGGCTAACAAACATATGAAAAAATGTTCATCGTCCCTAATCATCAGAGAAATACTAATCAAAACCACCCTGAGATATCACCTAACCCCAGTGAGAACAGCCTACATCGCAAAGTCTCAAAGCTGCAGACACCAGTGTGAACGTGGAGAGAAGGGAACACTTTTACACTGCTGGTGGAACTGCAAACTAATACAACCTTTTTCGAAGGAAATATGGAGAATCCTCAAAGAACTCAAATTAGACCTCCCATTTGATTCTGCAATCCCATTACTAGGCATCTATCCAGAAGAAAAAAATGCTTTTATCATAAGAACACTTGCACTAGACTGTTTATCACAGCTCAATTTATAATTTCCAAAATGTAGAAACTACCTACATGCCCACCAACCCAGGAATGGATTAACAAGCTGTGGTATATGTATACCATGGAATACTATTCAGGCATCAAAAAAGATGGAGACTTTACATCTTTTGTATTAACCTGGATGGAGGTGGAACACATTCTTCTCAGTAAAGCATCACAAGAATGGAGAAGCAAGAATCCAATGTATTCAATTCTAATATGAAGGCAAGTAGATGAATGAATACAAAGGGGAGAGGGGTAGGAGAATGAGCAAGTAGAGAGAGGTGAGGAGGAAGGGGAATGGGGGGTCACAGTGTATGGTGCACCTCTTGGGGGCGGGATACAATTATAAGGGGGCTTTATCTAATAAATGCAATCAGTGTAACCTAATTCTTTGTACCCTCAATGAATCTCAAATAATTAAAAAAGAATAAATAAATAAAAGTAAATGCAGAGGTCTTTGTTTGGTTCACTGACATAGTTCAATCAAGTGGAATGGCTTGAAAACAGTAGACACTCAATACTTTCAACAAATAAATGAACAAATGAATTTTTTTTCCCCAAAACACCATGCTACGTGTTTCAAAATGAAATAATGACAGGCTCATCCATAGGAAAATGACTGAGAGACCTGAACTAGGAAACAGTCTTTACCCTGAAAGCCTTTAATGAGATTTTCTGTCTTAGGAATGCGTTATTAACATTTATCAGTAGAGATGGAAAACATGATTTTGTTATTCTATAATGTGAGAATAAATTTTTAAAAATTTTGTTCTTGGTCACAGCATATTTTTTCTATGTAATTAAGAGAAATATAATAAAAAGATTAAGGATTAGGAGAGCGTGATGAAGAGCTATTTAAGGAAGGGGCACAAAGTCCAAAAAGCTATGTGTTTATTTAAACCATTTACTATGTGTATTTAAAGTATGTATACTATGAATTGTAAGTATGTAATTCATAGTCTTTTTTTTCTTTCATTTGTCACCAAAGTTCCTCTCATGGAGTGAACTATCTTTTTTTTTTTTTTTTTTTTTAATAAAACTAGCCTGAGAGACTAGCTATGTGGTCACAGTCCGGAGAGAGCTAGAAGGCAGATATTGGGACAAGTCTGAAGAGGAAAAGGGAAGGGACCAGCATGGATTATAGAGAGAAGGGAAAGAGTAACATAGAGGTGATTACAATCCCGGGAAGAATATTAGTCGTTGAGAAAGTGTCATTTGCAGGATGGCAGAAGGACAGTTAGGAGTGGGAACACATTAATATTAAATTCAAAGATGTTTATTTTTGTGAAAAAGACACCCCTTTCCGTGGTGTCCAAAATCTTCATGAGAATCTGTTATTATTTGAGTGAGCCATGCCATGAAAAAGAGGTTACCATTTGAGTGGGCAATTGCATGAAAAAGAGGTAGCATTTGAGCACAAGGTGAGATAATCCTCAAAATCAATTGACTTAGCAGAAGAAGGAACTTAGCACTATATGTAACTCCAAGAAATAGAACCCTTCTTTCTTCTAAGGAACCCCTGGAGATGACAGGAGAGATATTGAATCTCTTCATGCATATGTGATTAAGCTCATTTCATTTGAATCTGAAATTAGTATCACAGCTTATTTTTCTCTGGGTATCATCAGTTTCCATCTCCTATTTCCCTATGCTTTGTGTTCTTCAAACTCTATTTCTTTCTTTTTTTTTTTTTTTGCAGTTTTTGGCTGAAGCTGGGTTTGAACCCACCATCTCTGGCATATGGGGCCAGCACCCTATCAAATTCTATTTCTATTCCTATATTGTCCATCTAAGAAATTCTGTACAAAAATTTGGCATTTTTGGCACATATCCCAACAAGGGGCACAGTATTCATTAAAATCTCATTTAATCAGGTCCCAGGTAACCAGCAACATCAATTCTCTTTAATTTTCTAATCTAATAATAGAAGAAAGAGAATACTCAAAATTAAGCTGTAGAAACCAGAGATCTGGTTAGAAAAGCAATCCTTCCTGCCATATGCCCATCCCCAAGGGAACAGTTGTGAATGTGGTCCATGTGAATTTTAGACACACTTGCAGCGCACTGTCCATCGCAGAAGTTGTCCTGTGTTGTATGTGCTCAAACTCAGGATTACAACCAAAAACCCCAAGGTCTTTCATTAACAAAACAAAATCCACTTTTATTTCTACTAAGGAAGAAAGAAAAGTTATTGAATGAAGTCAGGGGGGAAGAAGCTTTAGAGACCAAGTTTCAATTTACCCTAACACCCCAGTTCTCAAGCATTATTTAACTGAAGTTTCACAAAGATATTTTATTTAATGTTTTTAGAATTGTGAAGAAAAGATAAGAATTTTCTGGTTTCTCAAGTTACCTTCTAAGCAGGAATGGCTACTTAATTTGTGGGACCCAGTACATGAAAATGCAAGGCCCTTGTTTAAGAAATTATTAAGAATTTGAAGACAGTGACAGCAGAGTATGAAAAAAGCATGTAGCCTTTCTAAGCCTGGGGCCCTTAATGCACATGCACAGGTGCCACATCCACTTGTCTCTAAGGTTACAATTCAATTAATTTCTTCAGGATTGTGTTTGACATTTGACAAAGCAAACACCTAATGGAGGAGGAAATTTAGCTGTAACCAGGAAGGCAAACCAATTATATCACCTAAGAGATGGCTATTGAGATCCTATCATGTAAAAAGAAGTGTTTTCATCCAAACACTGTTGATTACCAAAAACATTCCAAAAATCATCTTAGTAATACATTCCATGGACATGCAAAATTTTCAGGTTTCCTTTACAAATGCTTAAAGAAAGAAGGAATTATAAAGTTTTCCCTTACATGCAAATGAGACTAAAATATTTTACTTTCCACTAAAAAAAGAAAAAATTATGTAGGAAATAGAAGTTTGACAGCCAAGATTTACAACTCAAGAATCTATCCTGTAAGACAAATTGCCTTTTAACAAGCAGGGTTCCTTGCTTAATTATGGTTAACTTACTTTCTAATTGGATTTAAGCAGTTGAACATAACAGACTAGAAATAGGTTATGTTTGGATTCTTACTTTGTTTTTCATTTTGATTTGTACATATTTTGTGGTTAGTCCATCCATAAATAATTTATTTCCTACCACTCAGGGCGTCAGTTGCTGCATCGCAAAAGTGAGAAATTTCAGCTAATTGAGCTCTGAATGCTCTCACAGCCCTAATTAAATTCAGCATTACTTGTTAGCAACACACTGCCTACAAACTCCTCTGCTTCCCAATATACATACAAGGGGTAAGCCACGGTTCCTGACCACAGACAGTTTATAATATACAAAGCAATGCAACCAAGGTCGTCAATAATTTTAACGCAAGACAGCTTCAAAATTCTAAATCTTAATAGTCTACTAAAGATACACAGAAACTTTCAACATTTGGGTAGGAAGTAAAACTAAGTGAACTGAAAGTATATAACACAAATCAACATCCCTAAAAAAGTACATTCCAGAGGCTTGAGTGAGGTTTTTATGCTAGTTTGTGGCCTTTGTGCAGGATGATGTGTGACCATGCCTCCCATGCAAATGTCCAGAGTGAAGCTCAACTAACTCACTTCCTCCTTAGATGTGTTGATGGAGTACGTGACACAGACACAATTTTGGGCACATTTTTCTTTATCACTGACTACTGCAGTAAAATGACCATCAGACAAAACTTAGAGTTCCTTCATCCACTTCTTCTGTGTCCTGGAAAATTTTATGTGGCTGGCAGGCTTTTCAGCATTACATTGGTTTCCTCTCACATATGTGGTCCAGCTGATCAGATCAAGGTTATGGTACCATCATTCATCTTTTAATAAACAATGAAAATCAGGAAGATTAAAAAGTGATAGCTTGAAATAGAGCATAAAATACAACTGAAGTAGCAGAAATTGAATTAGTATGGCTTTAACATGATTTTCAAAGATCTCCAGTCTGGCATTTGGGCCCAATTTCCTGGCTGGTTTAAAATAAGGCCAGGGATCTTAAATGAGCCGTCTGAGGAGAGACCAAGAGTCAGTGGCTGAACCAGCCTGGCCTGGGAGCAGAGAAACAGCAATGGATAATAAGCAATATACACTCTGAGTTTCAAAAGACCCAAGAGCACATTTTAACAAAAATTAAAGTAATAAAGATTGTGCTTATTTGGTTTCTGGATTTGAAGTGGCACCTCCCTACTTATCAATTTGGAAAATGTTACAATATTGGATGCCATAGGTCGGGATCTTGGGGAAACAGACTCGGGAGTGGGGGACTGCAGGGAGGGGCTGGCTGTAGAGGGCCTTCGGGGAGAATACCTGTCATGGAGTGAGGGCAGTAGGACTGGGCAAGGACAAAGTTGAACTGTGATTCTATGTAAGAGACCTCAGTCATTTCCACCAGGAGCTCTGGTTCTTCACATATGTTCCAAACTAAAGCAAGGCCTTTCTACCCGAGGGAAGGCTTCAGCAATAAGCAATCAGCAGGCAACATTCCTGACAGGTAGGGGTTTGGGCGTCTTGGCACTGAAGAAGGTGCTGGGCCAGGCACCTCACTCCTACTGGAGTTCACCTATGCCATCGTTAGATCCACTTCCTCATCTGGGAAGAACTCTTTCTCCTATATCCCCTGTCCTCATTCATGAGGATGTAAAGTAGAATCAAGGGAATTACAAAAGATACCTTATTTCCCTTAGGACCCTTCTTCCACCAATGAATCTGATTTGTTCAGTTTTTTAATGTCTCAGATCACAATCTTTCTTCTTCACTGCTGCTGCCTTATTTAAGCCTTCATCATTCAGATTTTTGATTGAATTGTTACAGTAATCACTTTGGATCTTCATTTGATTTGTTTTCAAGGTACCACTGGAGACCTTTTAGATGCTCTGTGTAGATTATTAGGGTAATACTAACATGCTTGCCCTGTGATGATGACTCCAACAGCGATGTCTCCATCCTGCCTTCTGTTCCAGCTTCATCTGCATGTTTTGCCTGCTGGACATTTTCCCATGGGAGTCATACTAGCATTTCAGACTCAGCACATCCAAATTCAATTAAACCCCACCTCTGCTACTTCTCTGCCTCATGTACAAGCAGGCTTCAGCTCCCAGAGTTCTGTTTCTATTAAAAAAAAAAAAAAAAGCCCCATCTTCTAAGTTGGGTTAGTAAACTGCAGCCCACAGGCCATATTTAGCACACAGCCATTTCTGTAAATAAAGTTTTATAGCAATACAAACACAATAATTCATCTACACATTTTCAAAGACTGCTTTTGTGCCACCTGGCAGAATTAAATAGTTCATTGCAACAGAGGCTATATGGCCTACGAAGCCTGAAATATTTATTATCTGAACCTCCACAGAACAAATTTGCTGAAACCCCTCTAAGTCAACACAAATTTATACTTGTATCTCAGAGTTACATTACACTCACTACCTTTTCTCATCTCATCCAATCCCTGGTCCTTTCAATAAGTACTGAAGTCTCTTGCACTTCTACTCTTGCCAAGCCTAACATATTTCTGGGCACTCTGAAGACCCTTGGCCTGGTCTCACAGCAACGCCTTTGAAGATCTGCCCCGCTTCCATCTCTATCCCTGGTGATGTGAGAAAATAGCACAACAACAACAACAACAACAACACACACACACACATACACACACACCGCAGTCTGTTGTTTGTCTCAGGGAAAGGGGAAGGAAAGGTGGGTTTGAGGGGATCATGGGAAGCTTTCTAGAAGAAAGCAATGGTTCTGCCGACTCTTAAAAACAACCAGGTATTTTATTCAGGAAGACAAAGGACTGGGGAGAGGTGCCTGGGAGGTGAAGGTGAAGATATCCCATGGCTTTAAAGACAGCATGAGACAACATGGTGTGTTTGGGGTGCTATGGTAGTGTGGTACGGTGGTAAGATGGAAAGAGAAGAAAAAGGAAATGTATGTAAAGAGAAGAAAAAGGAAATGTAAAGATAAAAAGATAATGAGGACCAGGCATGGTGGCATACACCTATAGTCCCCAGAAATATACTCAGAAAGCTGAGACTTGAGGATCTCATAAGCCCAGGAGTTCTAGATCAGCCTGGACAATGTGGCAAGACCCTAAAAAAAAAAAAAAAAGATAAGGGAACCAGAGGCAGGAAGCCCCATTCTAGAGCCTTTGTTTGAGCAATTGTTTCTACCTGTCATCAGCCCCAGCTCCTACTCACTATTCTAGGCCCAACTATGACACCTTCTCTGATTTCTTCCAGTCAAGACCACCCTCCCTTCTCTGGACTCCCATAATAAGGTATCCTAACCTTGGCCATTGATCCCTTTCTAACTTGGGGGACAGCATAGCAGAAGAGAAGCCCGATATTGTTACAAGTAGATGTGAGTCAGGAAATAATCCTCCTTCATTTACTGCCCAACTGGTGGTCAACAGTTCCTTCCTTTTCCTAGGTTGTGGCTTCCTCATACATAATAAGGTACCACCCCAGGAAACATCTGAGGCTTCTGTAAGCTGTAGAACTAAGGAAATGAAAACAAATGGCATTTAGTTGAGATTTATAACTGGAAGAAACATTGAATGTCCTGTGAGTTTTCAGAGTGACAAACCATTTGTTGTTTATGTCCCTCAGTGGACAAACTTGAGGTCAGACAGGATTTGTGTCTTGTGGATTTTTAAATCTCAGGAGAGTATTCAGTACATGGTTATTAAATTAAATGGCCCCACTGACATGGATACAAAATTTGATCATAATAGCAGATTATTCCACACACCAAAAATTAGGGTTCAGCTCATATCATTCCTCTCTAGATAGTCACCTTAGACTATTCAAGTTTTCTTGATATTCAAGGATAAAGTGGCACATTAAATTATGTTCTAATTGATCAAATGATTGTGAAACTCCTCTTTGGAGTCATTTGACAAGGATGTGGCACATTTTTATAACACTATCCTGGGTGTTGGAAAATATTCATTCTTTGAGGATGAATTTACTTTTAGGAAAATGACCAAAATCATTACAAGCCAAGTATGATTAATAAGGTGATTTATCACAGTGCATGATACTCATTTATTTAGAAATGATGCTTTGGAATGAAATATAAAACGTGTTGCTATGT
This sequence comes from Perodicticus potto, assembly GCA_963574655.1. Taxonomy (NCBI): domain Eukaryota; kingdom Metazoa; phylum Chordata; class Mammalia; order Primates; family Lorisidae; genus Perodicticus; species Perodicticus potto. The sequence goes on along the minus strand of CAUYRH010011084.1, from coordinate 3,112 downwards.
CTTGCAACCCTGCTTAGAAAGCCCAGACCAATACAAAAACACATAAACATTTAGAGCAACAGAAGCAACTTTGCAATAAGCATCTATTTTGAAGGATTCAGGACTTCTTTGGAAGTCTAAGTAGCATCTTTGAAAAAATCCAACTCATTCTTTTATAAGTCACTTATCTTTTGATAACAAATAATCTAGCACAGCCTGTTATGACTGGCAAAACTGACTGAAATAGAAACGAAGCACAGAAATGTTGCTAAGAAATCTGGCCTAACATTTATAAAACTTCCAGATAATTTCAGATACTTTCAGGCACGTATTACTGGCTCTTTCTCTATACCAGAGTATATTGAAGTAAATAAATATATCTCTGGGCTTGATTCTTAGATGAAATACCACTTATTCACCATCACGATTCCTATTGTATCTCATAACCATTGCAGTTAGTACCATGACTTCTATCTCTGTAACCAGGAATCTCTGACATATCTTTTGGTCCCTTCAAGTCATCCAGATTTTTTCCTACCTGCCCAGTCCTGACTTCTCTCTAGAGTCACACCATCCAACATAGTAGTATAGTAGAACGAATAATGCCTTTCCCCCAAGATGTCTACATACTAGTCCCCCAAATCTGTGACTTCATTACCTTACATAATAAAAGGGACTTTGTGGATGTGACTAGGCACCTTAAAATGGGGAGATTATTCTGGATTATCCAGGTGGGCCCATTGTAATCTCAAAGTTCTTATAAGACAAAGAGAGAGGCAGGAGAATTAGAATCTGAGGGAAAAAATGGGTCAGTGGGAGGAGTGATTAGAATCATGTGGCCATGAGCCAAGGAATGTGGGCAGCTCCAAAAGCTGGAAGTAGGAGGAGGAAACAGATTATCCCCTAGAGCATCCAAAAAGAACACAGTTCTGTCAACACCTTGATTTTAGCACTATAGGACTCATTTTGGACTTCTGACCTCAAAACTACAAGAAAATAAATATGTGTTGTCTTAAGCCACTAAATCCATAGTAATTTATCAGAATTTTTTAGAAACTAATATAGGTAGCCACTTGTCTCATGTAGTTTTTAAAATATAAATGAATTAAGTGCTAAAAATTTAAAGATAAATTCCTACTTCTAGCTATATTTCAAGGTTTTAATAAAAGCTTGTGACTAGTCACTACCATATTGGACACCAGACAGCACAGATTATAGAACATTTCATCATTACAGAAAATTCTATCCAACAGCATCTAATTGTGCTGTTCTTAAGATCTCTTAGATTTATCCCAGATATCCTACCCACACTAGATTTAATAAAATGAAACAAAGCACCTTCTCTTTAATTTTAAACCTCCTGTCAATACTCATGGCCCAAAAGAAGGGTATCCTAGGTATCAGACACTGTCTAGGCTCAAGGAGTTATTTAATGCAATTGTTTTAGGGATCAAATGGTAGCCCTTAGATAAAGGAAGGGAGGAGAAATAGTTCAGTCCCACTATATTTCTGCCCTTAATTAGCATCCCCTGTGTGGAAAACAGATTATAAAATCATAGAGAATGTTCAATTGTGGTGGAAATTTAGAGATCACATGAGAAAGTTCTCCCCTACTTCTAAATTCAAAGAATTTTCCTTTGTTTGCTCTATTGTCCTAAGAATTGGGTTGTTATTTTGATGTGCTGACAGAGTTTTTAAAACAGGACAGTGGATCATGTTTGTTGGTGTTGTCTACAATAACTTGATACCCTAAGACTATGAAAAGCCATGTTGGACTCTTGATTATCTAATTCAGTTCTGAGTGTAATAAAAACAGGAGTCATAAGTTCTGGAATGATTTTCCAGTGGGGCCTACAAAAGAGGAACCTTTGTTGGACCAGAACTTCTTAGTTGTGTCAGAACTCTTCACAGTTTAAAAAGGTAACTGGGAGGTATTAAGAAGTTGATGGGAGGGAGGAGCCAAGATGGCGATCTGTAGCCAGCTTTCCATAGAGGTTCCCATCCAGAAGGAGCATTAAAGGACAGAAACTCAGCAAGAAAGCTGATGGTTTGGATCTGAGCCAAAAGAAAAGGTCGAAGGGTGCACATCAACCCTGCTGGGGAGACCTGAGACCCCGAGGACACAAACAAAAAAGTACAGAGAACGTCACCAAGCAGACGGGAGTCCCCTCCCCCATGAAGGAGGTTTGCAGTATACGCCATACCTCCATACAAGCAAGCAAGCAGAGTCCGGATGTCCTCCCATTCTACCCCATGGGAGAGACCTTCTAAAAACCAAAACTCCTTCCCCTTCTAGGATGCCGCGGCACTCTCCAGCCAGGCATAAAACTGTATATACTCTTTACCTGCAAGTCGGAGTTCCTGGTGTTCCCCTCCACTCTCACCCCGAGGTCTGGAAGCCTGTTCCCTGCAGAGTCCAGATTCTTGGAGATTTTCTTGAGGGGTGTGGATGGGCACAGACTGTTGCTGAACTGTGCTGGTTTTCCGGCTCGGGAGTGGTGAGAGGGGAGTGAGCCAGAGGAGACCTGGCTGGCAGGAAGGTCTCCTGAGGCACAAAACGGCAGCCAGCTTCAGGAACAATAGCAGGAGAACTGCACCCCAGGGGATGTTTTGAGGAGACACTCCTAGTCTTCTGGGTGGCCAGGGGAAGCGGGCGGCTTCTCCGGTGCCGGCAGAGCGGACTGGCAACCAAGGCACGTGAAGGATTTGCCTGAGGTGGTACAGGCCGGGACAGAGTGCAGGGATTAGAATACTCTCAGAGGGACTGCTTGGCTTATCTTTGGACCAAGCAGGCCCTCAGGGGATGAAAGCTGATACAAAAGGCTGGAACTCACAGACTGAGCCAGACCCCTTTGCAGCCCCAGTCTGATCTGGGAAAATAGCCTTGACAGACATAAATTCTGCGAACTTGTTCTGTTCCAGCAGCAACATCAATCAGGGACAGGGCTGGAACTGAGTGAATCGCCCCAGCCCCTATCAAGTACCCAGGTTGTCAGGCTTCACCTCCCTCTGCCAAATGTTAGCAGGGAGTAGCGGACTGGTTGTGGAGCCACAGACATCACTGTGACCCAGGCAGGTGCAGACCTCTGGAGCATCTGCTCATTGGAGGAAACTGGATCACAACTGTTACCAC
>CAUYRH010011083.1:0-18381 GCA_963574655.1 Perodicticus potto | reverse complement strand
CAGTAGTGGGATTGCTGGATCGAATGGTAGGTCTACTTTCAGGTCTTCAAGAAATCCCATACTGTTTTCCACAGGACATGTAGTAATTTGCAGTTTCACCAACAGTGTATAAGCCTTGCTTTCTCTCTTCACATGAAACCACAAGAATTCTAGAAGAAAATGTAGGGAAAACTCTTCTAGATATTGGTCTTCTGGACAAATAAGTTATGACTAAGACTATAATGGCAATTACAGCAAAAAAAAAAAATAAATGGACCTTGATTAAATTATAAAGCTCTACAAAGCTAAGGAAATACTCAACAGAGTAAATAGACAAAATAAAGAATGGGAGAAAATATTTGCAAACTATACATTCAATAAAGGGCTAATATCCAGAATATATAAAGAATGTAAGTAAATCTATGAGAAAAATATTGTCTTGTTCTTAATAACAACAAAAAAATTGCTGGTCACCAGCTTAGTTTAGTATTGCATCAGTATTAATTTCTTATTTTGATAACTGTGGTAAAGTAAGATATTACCTGTAGAGGAAGCTAGGTGAAATATTTATGGAAAACTTCTGCCACATTTTACAAACTTTTGATGTCTAAAATAAGTTCAAAATGAAAAGTTAACAAGGAGGGAGAGAGGAAAGAAGTGAGGAAGAGGTGCTGACACCTGAAATCTCACCAGTTCAGGTAGTTAGAACTAATTCATTCTTTAAGCAGTGAATGATGTTCCATACTGTTTTTCTATCATAATTTGATCAACCATTTTTGTGCTGTTGGGGATTTATTATATTTCCACTTGTGACACTACTACTAATGCTACAATAAATACAAATATGTAACTATTATATATTATATAAACTGTTTTAGCTAGAGACCAAATGATGGCTATCAGGCAATATTATGAGTTATTTTGCAAAATATCCTTCTTGTAATACTTGATTTATAAAAGCTATTTTTAAAATTTACGCTTTTCACACATTTTATCTGACATGCTATCAGATAAGGATTTGTCTATCATCTGTGTTATTGACATTCTGAGCTGGATAATTCTTTGCTATGGGAGTTGTTCTGTGTTGGAGCTTCCCTGTGCCCCCTCAATAAATGCCCTTAGCACAACCAAAACGTCTCCATATACAGCCAAATATCTTTGGGAAATAATTATTCTCAGCTGAGACTACTGTTCTAGATTAAAGTATTAACTTTTGCCATTTATTATTATAGAAAATAGGTTAACATCCAAGTTAATTTATTCAACGGTCCACATTTTAGTCAGTGATGACAAATAATCTAAGCATAACTTACAATAATTGGCTATCTCATAAAATATATATGGAAGAATGATATATGTATTTTCAAATTTGTTTTTTTATCGTTATTGGCTACTTAAGTGTTCTTGTCATCATTATACTATGTATAAGTAAACATGACCATTTACCTAGAATCATGTTATAGACCTAAATGGTTGAGTCAATTTATCATAGAATATGGGATTACTATATACAACCATTTAAGAGTGTGTAATATGGAAATCCACATGAAAGGAGAACTGACAATAGAGAAAATGTAAACTACTTCTGGATCTGAAAGGACTTACATCTTAATTTTAGCACAGAGGATAGAACAAGCCTTTGAAGGAATATTTGTATTTCTAGCTTTGCTACATATAGTTATGTAAAGTTGAGTAAGTTATGCAACTCCTGAGAGTCACAACTCTATTATCTGTTAATGAAGAAAAGAAAAACATCTATACTTGTACCTCATGGTCTCAATCTTGTATGTCCAGCTTCTAGAACAAAGTCTGACAAGTAGCAGACCCTCAATAAAAATTTGCTGAATAAACAAATGAATTAATGAATAAATAGCATGGTTGTAAAAGCTAAATTAAGTAAAGTGCTTTTGAAAAATATGAATATGTTTGCTATATAAGTATAAGTTTTATATATACATGTAGCATAAAAAAAGGAAATTACTACATTTAAAGTATTTGTGAGATAGTCAGATGCCCATTTTCCCCTTGGTAGTTTGGGGAAGTAGATGAATTCACTATGGAGAAGGGGGAAAGAGGACATGAAACTCCCAGTCTATTCCTCTAGATTCAAGCAAAGAAGTGTATTTATCTTTTATACACTGATTTCCGCAGTGAGTTCACAAAAACAGGGAAATCAGTGGCTAAACATACACAGATATGCAACGAGGACAGTAATAAAACAAAAGCCACAAATAAACTCCCAAGACCTGAAAGCCTCTGTGATAATAAATATATATTGTTATGTTGGGACTTAGATCAATCAGACTAGACAATCTAGCCTGAAACTAAGCAGAAGTTAACGTCAACCCCTGAAGTGGTTCAAAATAGCATTTATCCAGGAACTGAAATCAGAATCAAGCCCCACAGAAGGGAAAATATTCAAAATTAAGTACCAGCCATGCAAAATAATTAGTGACCAGATCGTCTTAGACACCAAAGAACAGACCATGTTTGAAAGAATTGGGCAAACAGGAACCAGGCAATGTGCATAAAGCGAGGGAGCAGGGAAAATGAAGCAGAGAAATAAAAGCAAGTCACCACTAACACGGAGGAACACTGACAAGGGAGGCAAAGCTTTGCCTTGGGTTCTGGATTTCTGTGGAGTTTCTGCCATGGGGGAAATCAATTTCAGCCTGGTGAGTCTTGGATGAGACAATAATTGGGAAGAACTGGTTGGGGGTCAAGGAAGAGTGGCAGAAGCAGGCAGGGATTGATTTCAAATACGTCATGCTAGATTGACCGAAAAACCAACTGGAGACTCTCGCAGAGTTTGATTTTTCTAAACTTTTCTTTTTTTTTTAATTTTTATTAAATCATAATTGTGTACATTGGTGCAATCATGGGCACAATGTGCTGACTTTATATACAATCTGAAATATTTTCATTGAACTATTTAACATAGCCTACATGGCCTTTTAATCACTATATGAAGACATTTATATTCTACCTTTAGTAATTTTTCACTTGTACCCTTGTAAGATGCACCGTAAGTGTGATCCCACTAATCACCCTCCCTGTAAGTTACTTTTTTTAATAAAAAGGTGTTAAGTAACCATAAGAAAATAAAATACAGTTTGAGTATCCCTTATCTGAAATGGCTAGGACCAGAAGTATTTCAGATATTTTTGGATTTTGGAATACTTGCATTTTACTTACTAATTGACCATCCCAAATCTGAAATCTGAAACACCCACCAGTGAGTGGTTTGTTTTTTTTTTTTTTTAACATCGTGTCAGTGCTCAGCAGGTTTTGGATCTCAGAAATTTTGGATTTTGGATTATTGAATTGGAGATGTTCTTCCTGTATAGATAAATGAAAACATGGCAGGTTTGATGATGGTCCATGATGGTACTCAAAGGACAGGAGGTTAGGGGGTTGCTCAGGGAGATACAAGATGGCTTTTCAGGTGAAGAGAGAGATTTCAGCAAAGATCTGGCAGTGGAAAATTTTGAACATAAAGAAGTTGGCAGAAACCCAGGGATCATGCTGGGGAGTCAGAGCTGGGAAGCCTTCTACCTCAGCTTGATTGCCAGCCTGAGGAACAGGGGGCTGTCAGCTCTTTGAATTGCTGGTGGAGTCTCACACCCAAGGTTCTCTGTAGAGTGGTTCAGAATGGTTGGAACCCTGATAATTTCAATCAGGTGTGGCTAACACATATCCTGATAGGGGCCAGAAAGTTCCCCAAGTGCAAGAGTGGGCAGGGGACAAATTGGAGGGGAACTGTCTTCCCATCCTCTTGCCTCAGTATTGCCAGAGGTCAGATTTTCTTTTTTCTGAGAAAAAATCGAATTCTTTCAATTTCTGAAAAATGTGAATATTTATGTAAAAGCTCCCACCTTTTTTTTTCTTTTTACTGAAAGCAAAACAAATTTGAACATTTATGGGGTTCCACTTTGGAGGTGACAGAAATGCTTTGGAATTAAATAGCAGTGATGGTTGCATAATATTGTGAATAGAAAAAAAGTATTGAGGCTCAGCGCCTGTAGCTCATCAGGAGCTAGCAGGTTTGAATCCAGACCAGATCTGCCAAACAACAGTGACAACTGCAAACAAAAAACAGCTGGGCATTGTTGGGGGCGCTTGTAGTCCCAGCTACTTGGGAGGCTGAGGCAAGAGAATCGCTTAAGCCCAAGAGTTTGAGGTTGCTGTGAGCTGTGACACCACTGCACTCTACCAAGGGCAACACAGTGAGACTCTGTCTCAAAAAAAAAAAAAAAAAGAAAGAAAAAGAAAAAATTAAACTGTAATTTTTAAATAATTATAATGGTGAATTTGAAAGTAAGAAACATTGTGGGGCCCAACCAAAACATGTTCCCAGTGGAAAGTCTATAAGCTGTGTTTTAAATACAGTAATTGCTCTTTGCTACTTTTGATGACACCAACATGAAGCACTTTCCATAGGGGAGTTAGTGGCTGAGAGTCGACGGGGGTCACACTGTGACCCTGCATTAACCTCTGGGCTTCTGGTTTTCTTCCTATGGCTCCTTCCATCTATAAAAATAGGACTGGGGATAGGAATGTTGAGGTGCAATGGTGGCCTTACGTTCAGAGCAATGAATGAGTGGGTGAAAAGACAAAGCTCCAAAAGGCGGGGGCTGTCCGAGTATTTTAGGGAAGAGATTCATTGTGTTATTTCCAAACTAGTGTTGAAATTGATAGGTTGTGCTGTGTTATTTGCCAAAGTTATTTTACCCAGATATCCACCATTAGGGAAGTAATCCATCTCCAAGATAGCAAGTTAGTATACATTTAGGGAAACATTTTTCAATTTGTACAAGAAAAAGACAATAGTGGCCTTTTTAGTTATTTTCTTTAACTGAAAAATGAGTTTACTATACCAAGTATGTGTCATCAACATCAGAGAATTATAATCATCCTAACAAAACTATTTGTCTTTATAATTTTGGAAAGGGCCTTTATTACCTTATAATTTAGATATAATTTTAAGCTAGCCAATTTCAATAAGGGCAAGTAATAAAATTCAAGATTTTGCATTATATTGTAACTTAACTTCAACTTTTTCTTCCGAAACAAAGTACCAAAGATAGGTAGAGTCTGTGTGTTTTAAAATTTTCAGTTCCTGTGCATTAATCCTAAAGAACATGCATTATGTTTATCTTAAAAAAGCAGTTCTGTCCTGAAATTAGAATTGTTATCTTTGCAGAGTGTGGGTTATTCAGTTCTAAATGTTATCAACAGATGATTTTCTTAGAAGCCTATCTTTCGTTATCATATGTCACATTTAGAATAAACTTTTTCCAAAAGAATACATTGGGATATTCATTTTTTATACGAGTATTTGAAATATGATACATATTTAATAGAATGTAATTTACTTATAGCCTCTTATTTTGGTTGTGTTTTATAAAAAATAGGATTTATTCCTTCTCTTCCTCCGTTTTCCTGCTTCCCCAAAACAACCTGGGAATTTTTTTAATCCAATAAATTCATATAAAATTAAATATTAAAGATTAATTGTGCATTTATTACAGCAAGTAATAAATAACAAATTTTAACTGGTCACCAGGATTTACTTTCAGAGAGAATGGAAATAAATAAATATAACATAAAGTAGCTCAGCATCTGTGGCTGAAGCAGCTAAGGCGCCAGCCACATACACCTGAGCTGGCAGGTTCGAATCCAGCCCGGGCCCGCCAAACAACAGTGACGGCTGCAACCAAAAAATAGCCGGATGTTGTGGTGGTCACTTGTAGTCCCAGCTACTTGGGAGGCAGAGGCAGGAGACTTGCTTGAGGCCAGGAGTTTGAGGTTGCTGTGAGCTGTGATGGCACAGCACTCTATCCAGGGTGACAGCTTGAGGCTCTGTCTCCAAAAAAAAAAAAAAATAATATATATATATATATATATATATATATGTATATATATAGATAGATAGATATAGATAGATAGATAAACATAAAGCAGTTTTCAGTAAGAGGTAGACAGGATAGAGCATTTCTGAGTTGGATGGTCAGTGAGGGCTTCCTGGAAGAGGGGTGAATTTCACCAGCTCCAGATGTGTCCCCTCCCCTTGATCCCTTCAGCTCTTTGCTCAGATGTCACCTTTTCAGAAAGGCCTTCCTCAGCTGCCCTGGATAAAATAGCTTAGCTTCCCCCTACACACACAGCCCCCTTATTTTTATTCCAGCTCTGTCACTACTTAACATTTTCATACATGTCTGTGTCTTAGGTCTCTTAGGAGAATCTGAGAGCAGGCACTTCATCTGGGATACGATAGGTGCTAGATAAAAAAGTGTTGACTCGAAGAATGAGTGAATGAATGACCGGGGGAAGGCTTTTCTGCAATAAGTGTGTTCATGGGCGGAGCTTCAATCTGGTGTGCAGAATCTGTCCGGCTTTCTCATAGGATCCATATAAGTTTGGCAAGTATCCCATCTCTCTGTGACCCAAGGACACATTCTATGGAAATAAGGGAGAAATTTGGGTAACCGAATGTGGCTTCCTGAAACCTGTGACTAAATAACAAGTGTTAAGAAAACAAATCATGATCACTCCTAGCCTTCCCACCCCTTCACCCTGCAAATCTTCCTTAGAAACTCACTGATTAACACAATTTGCTCATCCTCTGGTTCCTGATGGCAGGTACACTGCCGTGCAAAATTTTTGGTTTCTGGCGACCCAGTAGGAGTTCATAGGTTGGCTCTGAAGTATAATCACATGTATTTCTGTACAGCAAATGCCCACAGAGCCCAGGAAGCAAACATCGACGTGTGGATGACCAGGAGGGCTGTGGTAAACTGGAAAGTCTGGTCTTCTTCTAAAGAAGGCAGGCACGGTTTAGCCCAGAACCATCGTTGCCATGGGCAAACATGGGCCTGTTTCAGTCAGATCTGATGGTTCAAAGAAAATCAGAAGCACAGGTTTTGAGGTTAAATTTCCCAATTTTCTAACATGGACCACTAATCCCAAGAACAACACAACATCGTGTAGGCCAAACAATGGGGTATCTAAGTTACAACCTCTGCCAGGCATCCTGATCTGAATAAAACAGAGGGGGATGTCTGAGCATGAGGGAAGGAGAGGAAAAGAAAGAGGGTTTAGAAAGTACTTCTCAGCATGAACGCCACGCTGGAAGTACCAGTGGTGAGCTACACTGCTCCTGGAAACCTCTGGGGGGCGGGAGGGGGGAGTTTCAGGATTTTCTCCTAGAATTGTAGGGCTTCAGGGCATCTTGATATTTGAAATGAGATAGTTGACTTTCAGAACCAGCAAATGCCACCTTCCCGTTTGCTTCCCTTTAACTGGATCTAGTTTGGAGATGCCGACCTGGATATAAAATGCTTGACTAACTTAAAATTTTAATATAGTTATTGGGGAAGGATTGTGACAGGAATGTTGGGAGCTCGTGCCAAGAGGCATATTTGAGAGATGCCCAAGCTGAGGCCAAGAGGTTGCTGCTCTTAAAATATTCAAACAGACGGGCTTGGGGTATTTGCATGGGAGAACATTTGCTGTAGGGATTGAGTTAACTAAATATGGTCACTTCAAACAAAAGTAGCTAGTTATGCTGTGTGTTTTGGCAAAGGGCAGGAGGAGCAAAGCAGTAAATATAAAAAGGAAATGCATTTCTTTTACATAGATTCCTCTCCTTTAAAATAAAAACATTTTACAGCTCATAAATAGGGTCATGTGTTTGTCCATGGAGGGCAAATAAATTCACCTGTTAAACTCTAGATATAGAAAATCAAAGTGATCACAACTACAACAGGGACCCTACCTAACAAACACAAACAATGTAACCTAATCATTTATACCCTCTTATTAATCTGAAAATTTAAAAAATCGAATGGATCTCCTGACACGTCTTCACGGATTATTGTAAATGGGTCTCATGGAGGCAAATTAGAGCGTGGGGTTTAGTTCACTTCATGCCAGCTGGAGGGCACGTGTGAAGCCTTTTGAAGAATGCAGAGATGAATAGACTTGGTACCTTACTTGTCAAGGAACATAAACAGTGACGATAAGATAGGCATTTAGGTCTGCCACAGGACAAAGAAAGGTTAGAAGGAGAGATTTATTTTGGCCATTGGATTTAGAAAAGCTTCTTGGAAGAGGTGGCATTTAAACCAAGCTTCCCACAACGAGCAGCACTTTTTCAGGCAGGGTGGAGGGAAGGGGGAGGGCAAACGTACAGCTCTTCTTTAGTTACTATTATCCGATTTGTAAGATCTTGCTCCTCTTTTTTGGTTCAAGAAGTTGCATTATCTCACAGAGCAAATAAGCTCTAAGACATGGGATGATGCAGCTGACTCAACCATAGTGTGGTATTTGATAGAAAATTCAGAAACAGTGACTATTATCTTAATCTCGCTTTGCTTATTGAGCAGCTGTGTGCTATCTAGCAAGTCATTGTCTCAGTGTGGCCGCTAAGGATGCGTCCTCGGATAACTCACTGGATTTCATGAGCCTTAACTGTCCCATCTCGCTCTCTCAGGGTTAAGTAATAACAGAACCAAATCAGAAATGCATATGAAAGTGTTATAGTGAAATATTCTGTAAACTGTAGAGTGCTACACAAATGTAAGCTGTAATGGTGTTTTCTTGGTTCTCTTTGTTGTTACGATCAGGAGCAACCTGGTAAGACCAAAAAGGGCGTATATACCATAGATGCCAGTGGTGGGGCAGGTTCGGTAACTAACCTTTACTCCAGTGTGCTGGATTTTAAAATCTGTTAGTGGTTTTCTAAGCACTGCGTGAATATAAATATTCATCAGGCGTCAGGGCCTCTGGCAGGATAGGGGAACTTGGGGCTGGAAAAGTGTAGAAAAATCATAGAACTGTTGAGAGAAGTTTCTTCTACATTTTGGAGGAAGATTGGATTATATCAACAGTTGAAAGGTTTTATGTCTTAAAGAAAATATGTAAATAAATCCAGCTAAATGAAAAGTCTCTAAGAAAAACTAGCTTATCCCTAATTCAACATAACGAACAAAGAAGGGTTCATTTAATTCAAAAAGAAAAAGAATAGTGTTCTGAGATCAGTTTTGTATAAGCAATTGTAGGAATTTTTTTTTTTTTTTGAGACAGAGCCTCAAGCTGTCACCCTGGATAGAGTGCTGTGGCATCACAGCTTACAGCAACCTCCAATTCCTGGGCTCAAGCGAGTCTCCTGCCTCCACCTCCCAAGTAGCTGGGACTACAGGCACCCGCCACAACACCCGGCCACTTTTTGGTTGCAGCCGTCATTGTTGTTTGGTGGCCCCGGCTGGATTTGGGCCCGGGCTGGATTCGAACCCGCCAGCTCAGGTGTATGTGGCTGGCGCCTTAGCTGCTTAAGCCACAGGCGCCGAGCCTGTAGGATATTTTTATTCCATTTTAAACCCATATGTAGTCTAGTAATAGAGTTAGGCTCTGTTCAAATTTGGCTTAAAGTATCATCTAGACGAGGCTAACTTTTCTATTTTCTTTAACATTTCATCAACTTTCCTTGACATTTTAATATAATGAACTTATCTGAAAACATTTTCTCTGGATTTTAGATTCTGGGCCAACAAGACCCTGGATCCCCTGGAAGTTTGCTGAAAATCCCTGGCATTAAGGCAGATTGATGACTAGGAGACAAGGCGTACAAACTTACTAACCACGTATACATGGGAGCCTTCATAAAAAGAGACCCAAAGATATGGGGGAAGTTATCCATGTTTGTGTGTAAGGTTCAGCAAAATATGGACAGTCATGTGGAAATATGATTGGACAAAAAGGATATGATTAATGCTAATGGGCTAGGTGGGGAAACCCAGCAAAGCCCGTCTGTCCAGATTCTTCTGGGCGGCTCTGAGCAGTTTGTCTTCCTTCTGGGTGTGGGACATGGCTGTCTCCGGAACGAGGGTCTTATGACTTACAGTCAAACGAGGGAGGTCAGATCACTTCCTTAAGATCAGTTTTTACCCAGAATAATTTTAAATTTTGTGGTTGACTTTTTTGAGAAAAGGGTTTTTTTTTGTTTTTTTGTTTTTTTTTTAATGACCCAGCTTGGGGAAAAAGGGCTCTAATTTCTATGAATAGCCTAGGGAGAGAATGGGACTGAGACAAAGAAGACTCTTTTCTGAGCCCCAACAATTCCTCACACACAAGCTGTCATCTGTATGTTCGCAAAAAAACTTTGAGAGGGAATGAAATTTGTCCCTCTACTCACAACATGCCTGTGTGGCCAAAGGAGGTCTGACAGTTCCTAGGAGTCCTCCCACATCACTGAGCATTGGAATCACATAGGATGCCTCTTACACATGTAGACTCTTAACTGCAGCCCTGGAGAGTCTGAGCCAGGAGATCTGGCAATTTCTAAGATGCCTCCAGGTACTTCTGATGGCCCCTGACCCTGAGAATTCTGCCCCTGCTGCCTGCTATGTCAAAACCCTCTTGAATCCTGAGTAGTTCCTTTGTGTCGTGCGCTGAGCCTTGATAACAAGTTATACAGAACTAGGCTAGGCACTGTGGCTCACACCTGTAATCCTAGCACTTGGGGAGACTGAGGTGGGTGGATTGCCCTTAGGTTCAAGACCAGCCTGAGCAAAAAGCGAGACCCCCCATCTCTACTAAAAATAGGAAAACTGAGGGAAGAGGATCTCTTGAGCCCAAGAGTTGGAGGTTGCTGTGAGCTATGACCCCACCACACTCTACTGGGGGTGACAAAGTGACACCACACTTTACTGAGGGTGACAACAACAACAAAAAATTTATGCTTAGGCTGGCACCTGTGGCTCAACGGGCTAAGGCGCCAGCCACGTACACCTGAGCTGGCGGGTTTGAATCCAGCCCGGGCCCGCCAAACGACAATGATGGCTGCAAGCAAAAAATGGCCAGGCGTTGTGGCGGGCGCCTGTAGTCCCAGCTACTTGGGAGGCAGAGGCAAGAGCCTCGCTTGAGCCCAGGAATTGGAGGTTGCTGTGAGCTGTGATGCCACGGCACTCTATCCAGGGTGACAGCTTGAGGCCCTGTCTCAAAAAAAAAAAAAAAAAAAAAAAGTTATGCTTAAATTTTTTCTGAAATTCACTGGTTTCTGACATACAGGTATACTGATAAACAGAATTTTTAATTCCTGATTAGCCAGTAAGAATTCTGTAGGTCAGCTTTGGAATATCATTGCATTTATTTCTGTAAGGCAGAATGTTCTTTTTCTTCAAGGTCACTCTCCTCTTGTGAAAACTTCCTCAAATCTAGCCTCCCTCCTTCACTTCATCCAGCAAAATTAATGTTCCCTCTTTGCTAACATTGCATTTTCATGCAAGTTCCTGTTATGGAAACTTCGGTGCATTCTGCCTCCCTGTGAGCTCATCTGCCCCACGTTAGACTGAGTGGCTGCAGAGGAGAGAGAGTGTTATTTATCTTCAAAACCACAGCATCCGATACATTATAAACACCCAGCAAAAGTTTTTGTTGAATGATTCATGTCTTTGGGTCTGTGTTCTTTTGTCCTCTCTCTCTTCTGTTTCACAAGACCTGATCGCATGACAGGTGAGTCTATATCAGCAGAACTTCGACAATAACTACCTTAATAACAAGGACAGAAATAATAATGACAATAATGATTACTGCTTACCTAAACTGACCCAATTATTGTGTAATACATCTGGTGTTGTTCTAAGAACATAATTTGAATCATTTTCGTTTAATCCTCATAGTACTCTCATTAGCAGATGAGGAAACTGAGGCATAGAAAGGGTAAGAAATTTGCTCCAGGGACACAGGCCTTCAAATGGCAGCGTCAGAGCTGTGACCCAGTCTGACTCCAGAGCCCAATTTGCAGGAGATGGGGGTCATGTATCTATTTCAGGGGATACCAAGAACTCTGGGTAATTTGTTAGCCAATTATTTTCACTGACCTTATCCTAATGGGTCCTCTGTGAAATTGTTATAGCTTAGAAAACTTGGGTACTAAGTTAAAAAAATTTTCAACTATACTAATCCTCAAGACCTTTAATCTTATTAAATGCATTTTATTCATCTCCAAAGGGGACCTTACTCCATTTCCTAAATTTATTTAGAGAGAATTTTTCTTTGGCCCCATAAGTCTCCTCTTAACTTCTTGAATAACTAGGGTTTTTTTTTTTATTTGTTTATTTTGTTTTTAACATAGTTTGGATGAAAAGATGGCGAATGCTCTCATGAGGATTCCAAGAAGTTTCTCAGGTCCTTAATATTTGGGTATATTGGGCGGCACCTGTGGCTCATCGAGTAGGGCGCCGGCCACATATACCAAAGGTGGCGGGTTCAAACCTGGCCTTGGCCAAACTGCAAAAACAGAAAAATAGCCAGGCATTGTGGCGGGTGCCTGTACTCGGGAGGCTGAGGCAAGAGAATCACCTGAGGCCAGGAGTCGGAGGTTGCTGTGAGCTGTGTGAGGCCACAACACTCACCGAGGGTGATAAAGTGAAACTCTGTCTCTACAAAAAAAAAAAAAAAGTTGCCTATCTTGAGGCCAGGCATGGCGGCTCATGCCTGTAATCCTAGCACTCTGGGAGGCAGAGGTGGGAGGACCCCTTGAGCTCAGAAGTTCGAGACCAGCCTGAGCAAGATTGAGACCCCATCTCTACTAAAAATAGAAAAATTAGCCAGGCATTGTGGTGGGTGCCTGTGGTCCTAGCAACTTGGGAGGCTGAAGCAGGAGGCTTGCTTGAGCCCAGGAGTTTGAGGTTGTTAGGGCTAGGCTGGGCCATGGCACTCCAGCATGAGGGACAGAAGGAAAAAAAAGGTTGTGTATCTTAAGAATTATAAGCCCTTAAGCCCTCTTTGCGCTGCTCAGTATCTATTCATATATTTGCTTATTTATGCAGAGGGAGGGTGGGTAAAACTCTGCAAGGATGCCAAAAATCTAAGAACAGTTGTTGACTTTTGGAAGCAGGTGTCAAGATCAAAACTGGCAGTGGGTGGCAAAGTTGAGAAAGCTTTTTCATTTTATAAATGTATGTTCTGAGTTTTGAACAATAAGTACGTATTTTAGTTTTTTATATTTAAGTAATATAGTTTTTAAAAATACTTTTTTTTTGAGACAGGATCTCACTCTGCTGCCCAGGCTGGAGTATAGTGGTGAGGTCATGTCTTACTTCAACTTTGACCTCCTAAGCTCAACTGATCCTTCTGGCTCAGCCTTCAAGTAGTTGGGACTATAGGCATGCACCACCCTCCCCAGCATTTTTTTTTTTCATAGATACAAGGTCTCACTGCTTTGCCCAAGCTAGTCTTAAACTCCTAGACCTTAAGCTATCCTGCCTCCACTCCCAAAGTGCTAGGATTATAGACATGAGACCCCACACTCAGCCTTAAAAATGTTTTAAAAGTGCTCAAGTTCCTTCCTAGAAATACAGGCTATTTCAAGCCCAGCTAGGTTAATCTACTTTGTTGTCTGTTTCCCCTCTGCAGAGAGATCTGGTCCTTTTTCTTTCATCTCACTCAACCTAGCCAAAGGTTATCAGATCTGCTCATACTTTAAAAAGAAAGCCTCTTTCCTAAACACATGTAATGTAACTTCAGAGAATGGCAAGTTCAAGTTTATCTCTGCCACTTACTGACTGTATGGACTTCAGAAAGTAACTTAATTTCTTTGGGCCTCAGTTACCTCATCTGTAAAATAGGTATAATAATAACCTGCCTTTTAGGGTTGTTGTGAAGCTTCAATAAGGCAAATTCGGGGCAGTTCTGGGAATCATTTAGTATGAATTCAAAAAATGGTGGCTGCTATTATAATATTATGATGATGATTTGCTGTTATCATTTTCATCATTATTGTCTAGGGCAACTAATGGGTCTTGTGTCTATAAACCTCATTCCCATTCCTGTAACCTTTGTCCTTTGTCCTGATATTTATAAGACTGACAGTCTTTGGAACATGATCATACCACTTCATATAAATATCACCAAACTTTTTCCAATCTCTCTGTTAGCCCAACCTGGAGGTAACAGGCATATTTTGTCAGAGTTTTTTCCATAAAAAAGGCAATCAGGGTATCATGTGACTTCTGGGGCAAATTGACAGAAAAAGAGCAGAAAGGGAGTTTAATATAAAATTAGAGGAGTAGTGATGAAATTCTACTTCATTGGTCCGTGTTTCTGAACCACATGATTTTCTTGGATGTCCTGATGCTGGGAAAAAAAAAAAAAAATTAGAGGAGTTGAAACTCAGGAAATGGCATTTAAAAAATTATTATGAAACGAAGCCATAGGAATAAAGGACATACAGTTGGACCCCAAATCATAAGAGATTCCATAATGAAGAAAACAAAAACAGCCTGAGATCACACAGGGAAAGGTTTCGGAGTGTTGTCTTCAGGACATCATTTTTCTTGTCTACCAATTTGGCAACTAGGAGACATAAGGAGAAAGAAATGACCCATCATGCTGCTGGGTGTTTTCAGATTCATAACTCATTGAATCTTTTTTGAACCATCCCAGTTTGAACCCCTCCATCGTTAGCAGATAAAAAGACTGAGTTTCAAATATATTCAGTTGGAGTCTCTTGGAACCTACTCTGGCTCAGGACTGCCCAGAAGAAAAAGGAAAAAAGGAAAAAGAAATTGCATCCAAGTTATTATAACCCAAGACTCTTGACTTCGAGCCTCTTGTTTCCATCGTGACTTCCTGCTGTACCTGTGGTCTCTGGTTCTCTGGGAAGCTTTGGAAACTCCTTGTGAGAATGCTGTGACTTCTAGAGTGATCTTGTCAGCCACTGTGGCTTTGACTGTGGACTTTGGCCTCATTTTTGGCCGATTTCCTTTGCATCTTGCTGCTGTGGCACAGCTTCACATGGATGTTAATGCTGTTTCTTCTCTTTTTGCAGTGGGCTTTAATTCTGTTCTCTACAGGACAATTTTCAGTAGGCAAAATACCCTATGTTGCCTATCATAGTCCTTATAGTAACGACTCTGTTGCTAACAGGAGACACAACCCCCAAAAAAGAGAAATTCCTTCTAAAGAAAGTTTTACTATGTTATTTTTTTAATGTCATCATGGAAAAGGAAATAGAATAACTGCTTATTAACTAAATTATTTGAGGGCTCTGCATTCATACAACTGTCTGCCATTTGGCGTTTCTCAGTGACATAAGACTTCTAAGGTGTTAATTAATTTTGGCCAAGTATGATTCCATGCTAAAGTAGCATCCAAATGTATTTAAGGCTTGATTTGCAGAAGGCTGTTCTGTGGCAGGCGTGTGAGACATACCTAAGTGCTCCAAGTCCGTTTATCTTAGGAGAACCTCCAGAAGGTGAGGATCATTATTTTCACTTTATAGATGAGGAAACTGAGTCTCATCTCTGAGCAGTACAGAAGTTCATGGAACCATTAGCTACAGCGTATTTGGACTTTTATAACTATACTCTAGTTTTCCAGGACCCCGAGGCAGTAAATTGCCATAGGGAAAGAATACTATCACTTTAAAGGTTCACACTGCAATCTTCTCACTTTAAATGTTTTTTGATGGAAAGATTCTAATATGTGTTTAAAGGGTATGTTTTTTGACAAGATAAACTCATGACTCTTGTACAAAGACAAATGGGACATATCAGAGATTTTACTTAACTCGTTAATTAATGAGGGAACCAGTGAGCTCTTACGGTTGACTCCAAGGGGAACCCTAAGTGCAATGCACGGGGAAACAACATCAGAAATCACCTGTGGCTTCACTGGCCAAATTGTATTTCCACCTCTATGGACAAGAATGATTTGTAAGAATAATCAGTTTTCTATGGTTTACAAAGTTATAAAATAGCTAAGTGAAGGACAATAAAAGGAATCATAAAGAGTATTAGACAATTCCTAGCACTGCCTTGAAAAGACAAGCAGAGATTTTTTTTTTTTTTTTGCAGAGGTGGCAGTTTCAAAGTCAAAGTCACCATTTCTGACATACTTTCATTTCTTTTTGAGATAGGGTCTTGCTCTGTCACCCCAGCTAGACTATGGTGATCAAACTCCTGGCTCAAATGATCCTCTTGGCTTAAGCCTGTTGAGTAGCTAGGACTATAGATGGGTGCCACCAGGCCTGGCTAATTTTTTTTAATGACTTTTTGTAGAGGTGGGGTCTCACTATGTTGCCCAGGCTGGTGGTCTCAAACTCCTGGCCTCAAGATATCCTCCTGCCTTGGCCTCCCAAAGTGCTGGGATCACTGGTGAGATTTATTACCTGTACATGGCTATCCGATAATGTGCCCAGTGTGACATAACTTCTTTATTATATTACCTTTTAAGATGGCCATGTATTTTTCTGGAATTGGTATAAAACACAGAGCATATGACTTAATTGTCAAGGTGATGGAGCGTTATCACTGGCTCTTAAACACTTGAGGGAAAATACATATGTAATGATTCCCCCGAGACTGTGTTCTCCTGTGTGACAGCTTTCCTCTGTGTGACAGAAGGCCAATTAGGAGGGCAAGGTGCCTGGCCATGTCTTCCCTCTCTGGATGATAAGACTGTCTCCAATTTTCTGCCATGGTCATTGTTTCCCACCCTTCTGGGGGCCGCTTCCTTTCCAGTTCGCATCTCTGCTGTGTCTCCTGGCCCTGGCCCTCTCCCTACACTGCACTCATATTTTCTTTCTTTTGTTTATTGTTTCTTCTCTATCCTGCTGAATTGTGTATGTTAGGATTTTGATTATAGAGGCTGGTGTCACAGATACATCACCAGCCATTCAGAGTGTTCCTTGCTTCTCTCTGGAGTGCTGCCACATTCCAGTGTCAGGGTCAATGCTAAGCCTCTGACTTCTTGTGACTGTGTTTGTGGTTGGTTCTGGCCACATTCTCATCACCACAACTGACTTTGTGCTAAGTCTCATTAGATTTGGGGTTATTCAGCTCCCAGAGAGCTAGGCTTTGTATATTTGTTTAAAGAACTTTTATTAACAGACAGCAGCTTTTTGTTTAAAGAACTTTTATGAACAGACAGCAGCCAGACATGCTCTCCACATTATTTTCTTTTCCATCCTTTTTAATATTGGATGCCCTGGACCATATTTTAACTTGGCAACAATTTGCAATAGCATGTGCCCGTGTTGTTGTCATCATTCGAGTTCCAAGTATAACAAACTCGAGGGTGAAAAAATTATGTGTTTTGTACCAGTGAGGTTGTAAAGAAAGTGACTTGAGTACTTCACTACATTAGAAAATTCGTAGTGGGAACAGTTATGTCATAGGCTATTTTGTTAATTTTCAGAAGACTGGTTTTTCATTAATTAATATTACTGCGAGACCTTTTTCTTTTTTTCCCTTCTCAGCACATTTTTCTTGCATACTTGGGTCCATTATATTTTTACCATCAATATTTATCTCTAACTTTATAATTGTTGATGCTAAAAGCAGGATTCCCTAAATATCAGTTTGCTTCATAACAAACATTGCTGAAATGGCCACCGGAGGATATAGAGAGAGGGAGGGAGCTAAGATAAGTAAGTATAAAATAACATTTACCCCCTGTTTTGAGAAAGCAATCTTAAAATAGTTTTGCCATCCTTATAATTATTTGCATGTATTTGGCGAATAGCATTAGTTTTCATTAGTGAACAATTCACCTGTTTGTTTCTAAAGGCAAGTGTGAAATCATCTTAACAGCAAAACAGTGAGCTAGCACTTTCAGCACCTTCTCCTGGGGGGCAGCTCCTGGGCACGGCTTCCTTGCTTCCTCCGACATGGCTTATGTCTGTCCTCCTGTCAATGTTAACACTTAGATCCAGCCAGAGGTAGAGGTGGGCCGTGTTTAATCTGACCCTGCAGTTCGAGTCAGAACCAGTGCACCTTGCTTTGGCTCTAAATATTTGTATTATTGTCCCCGAGTGTTTTTCCGTTGTGCCCAATACATCTTTCCTCTTTAAAAGAACTAACTGATGACTGTGAGGGAAACCACGTTCTAGGGGGCACTTAAAGGAAAGAGAACCACATATTTAGTGAGGTAACACAAATCCCTGTTTCTCTACCTTGCAAAACAACGACACTCACATATGTATTTAAACTCATTTTGCAGGCTGACGTGTTTTCATAGAGAAGTATTTAAGAGTGGTGGCAAGATGGGGGAAACTGATTTCTGCTTCTGTGCCAGGCACCCTTCTAGGTGTCAGAGATCATATATGATACAAAGTCTCTGCTGTCAGAGAACTTAGATCCTAATAGGTAGAGGCAGACAATAAAAATTCAGGCAAATGATGAGGAATAAGGAGGTATGATAGCAAATAACTTAATGGAATATCAGGGGGGTTTTCTGAGACAGAGTCTCACTTTGTTGCCCTGGTTGGAGTGCAGTGGTGTCATAGCTCACAGCAACCTCACATTCCTGGGGTCAAGTGTAGCTTACAGCAACCTCACATTCCTGGGAAAGATCCTCTTGCCTCAGCCTCCCAAGTAGCTGGGACTAAAGGTGCCC
>CAUYRH010011080.1:0-23515 GCA_963574655.1 Perodicticus potto | reverse complement strand
TACCTCTCTGTTTTTGTGCCAATCTCATGCTGTTTTGATCACTATCGATTTATAGTAGAGTCTCAGAACTGGGAGTGTGATTCCTCCTGCTTTGTTTTTATTTCTGAGTAATGTCTTGGCTATTTGAGTTTTTTTCTGATTCCATATAAAACGAAGTACTATTTTTTTGAGATCTTTAAAATATGACAATGGAGCTTTGATAGGAATTGCATTAAACTTATATATTGCTTTGGGTAGTATAGACATTTTAACAATATTGATTCTTCCCAGCCATGAGCATGATATATTTTTCCATTTGTTAACATTTTCAGCTATTTCTCTTCATAAAGTTTCATAGTTCTCTTTATAGACATCTTTCACATCCTTTGTTAGGTAAACTCCCAAATATTTCATCTTCTTTCGCACTACCATGAAAGGAATAGAGTCCTTGACTGTTTTTTTGGTTTGGCTGTTGTTGGTATATATAAAGGCTACAGATTTGTGGGTGTTGATTCTGTAGCCTGAGGCATTGCTGTATTCTTTGATCACTTCTAAAAGTTTTATAGTAGAATCCCTGGTGTTTTCCAGATATACAATCATATCATCTGTGAAGAGTGAAAGTTTGATCTCTTCTGAACGTATGTGGATACCCTTGATTGCCTTTTCTTCCCTGATTGCAATGGCGAAAACTTCCATTACAATGTTGAAGAGCAATGGGAACAATGGGCAACCTTGCCTGGTTCCTGATCTAAGTGGGAACGGTTTCAATTTAACTCCATTCAATACGATATTGGCTGTGGGTTTGCTGTAGATGGCCTCTATCAGTTTAAGAAATGTCCCTTCTATACCAATATTGTTAAGCGTTCTGATCATGAAGGGATGCTGGATATTGTCAAAAGCTTTTTCTGCATCAATTGGGAGAATCATATGGTCTTTACTTTTTAATTTGTTTATGTGCTGAATTACATTTATAGATTAGTGTATATTGAACCAGCCTTGAGATCCTGGGGTAAAGCCCACTTGGTCCTGGTGTATAATTTGTTTGAAGTGTTTTGGATTCTGTTTGTTAGGATCTTGTTAAATATTTTTGCATCAGTATTCATTAGTGATATTGGTCTATAGTTTTCTTTTCTTGTTGGGTCTCTCACTGGTTTATGGATCAAGGTGATGTTTGCTTCATAGAAAGTGTTGAGTAGTATTCCTTCTTTTTCTATATTTGGGAAGAGGTTTAGTAATATAGGTACTAGTTCTTCTTTAAAGGTTTGGTATAATTCTGATGTGAAGCCATCTGTTCCTGGGCTTTCCTTTTTAGGGAGAATTTTTATAGTTGATGCTATTTCCTTTCTGTTTTTCATTTGTCTGGAATATAGATGACCATCCCTTCACCTTGAATCTAAATTTATCTTTTAAGGTAAGGTGAGATTCTTGTATGCCGCAGATATCTGGCCTGAGGTTTTGTATCCAGTCAGCCAACCTATGCCTCTTTAGAGGACAATTTAAACCATTCACATTAATTGAAAATAATGATAAATTTTTAGAAAGTCCAGTGGACATTTTTAATCCTTTCATCACTGTGGAAGTTGAAATTTGATAAAAAGTTTCTGGGTGAGTTTACTTTTGTGGTGGAGGATTATGCTGGTCATTATGGCGGATAGGTCTGAGAATATCCTGGAGAGCTGGTTTAGTTATGGCAAATTTCTTCAACATGGGGATGTCATTAAAGTATTTAATTTCCCCATCATAAATGAAACTCAGTTTAGCTGGGTACAGGATCCTGGTTTGAAAGTTCTTTTGTTTTAGGAGATTAAAAGTTGATGACTATTCTCTTCTAGATTGAAAGATTTGATCAGAGAGATCTGCAGTTATTCTAATATTCTTCCCCTTGTAGGTGATGGATTTCTTACGTCTGGCTGCTTTCAGAATTTTCTCCTTCATATGAACTTTAGTGAAGTTCATTATGATGTGCCTGGAGGATGTCTTATTTGGGTTGAGTTGTGGTGGGGTTCTGAAACTGTCTGCTATCTGAATTTCAGGATCTCTTGGCATGTCTGTAAAGTTCTTTTTCATAATCTCATAAAGAAGAGACTCTGTGCCTTGTGACGCCACTTCATCATTTTCTGGTATCCCTATAAGGCGAATATTGGTTTTCTTCGAGTTATCCCAGAGCTGTCTGAGAGAATGATCCATTTTTGCCTACCATTTCTCTTCATCTTTGGAACTTTGGGAGCATTCGAAAACTTTGCCTTTCATGTCAGTGATCTTTTCTTCTGCTTGCTCCATTCTGTTACTGAGGGATTCTGCTGTATTTCTTAGATCTTTGAGGGCTGCAACTTCTTGTCTCAATGTGTCAAGATCTTTGGTCATTTTGTCTTTGAATTCGTTGAACTCTTAAGATATCTTTTGGGTCATTGTTTTCATTACTGCTTGAAATTATAATTCCATCTTTTTCTCCATTCCGCTGATCTTATTTGCTATTCAGACTCTGAATTCAATTTCTGACATCTCAGCCATTTGCTTATGCAAGGGATCTTGTGCTGTATCTACCTTGGCATTCCTTGGGGGAGTTGATCTAATCTGATTATTCATATTGCCAGAGTTTTTCTGTTGATTCTGCCTCATGATTATTTTTCACTGTTGCCTATGACTGTGCTCAGAGTTGGGGAGATTTCTCTCTCTGATCAGACCCTGGCAGGATCACTTTGTTGTTGCTGGACCTTTGTAGGGATTGACCCTGTGTAGCTCCTCTGGGACTGCCCCAGCCCGAGATTTCTGGCTGTGGGAGTAGCTCCGGAGTGTGGCACGCACAGATCAAACAGCAGGGCATGGGATGGGGCACCCGGTGTCCTTTGCAAAGGGAGCTCATGCATCCAGCAGTCTCTGGCTGGGTGGAGGGCTCTGGAGGGAGGGCAGTGGGCCTGGTGCACGGATCAGAGTCAGGTGGGGTCCTGGCAGGTGGCAGGCCAAGGCTGGGTGGGGCACAGATTGGCACCTCGCAGGAGTCTCAGCGGACTTCCTGGCCACTGCTGGTGGCTGGTCAAGGCCTGGCGGGGTGTTAATTGGGGCCATGTGTGGGTCCCTGTGGAGTGGAGTTTCTGGCTGCTGTGGCTGGTGCTACTGGGGCACAGATCGGAGCCTGGCAGGGGTCTCGGTGGGCAGGCTGAGGCTGGGCAGGGCACAGATGGACACCACGCCGAAGTCCCGGTGGACGTCCTGGCCGCTGCTGGTGGTGGGCTAAGGCCTGATGGGGTGCAAATCGGGGCACACAGGAGTCCTGGCGGATTTCCTGACCTCTCTGGGCCAAAGCCCTGTGTGACACAGATCGGAGCCATGCAGGGGTACTTGCCTCCCTGGCCTGGGGGCTGGCAGGGGCTTGGTGGTGCCCTGGAGTCTCTTACCTGGCAGGCTGCTTGGTCTGGCAGATAGGGAGGGTGGGTGCTGCTCAAGTCCTCCTCCCTCAGTTTCAGGAGAGGTCAGGCTTCTAGTGCATCAGGTAAGGGGGGAAGGGAGTCCTGGAAGCTCAGAATGGCGGAAAACTTTAGTTCAGTTTTTCTGCCTGAAGCTTGGTTTCTGGAAGTCATGGCTTGCCTCAGGGGTGACCTGTAGTTATCACTTCTCTCTCTCAGCTGGGCTCCCAGTCTTCAGCTCAATTGGGCAGTGTCTGGAGGTTATCTTTCCTTTTGGACAGGAGTCTCTGTGGGAAGCTGCTTCCAGTTGGCCATCTTGCCCCACTCCTGGTGAAAATGTTTAAAACTACCTTTTTAGAAATTTTGAAATAAATAGTGCATTATATATTATAGCCACCATTTGATGTAACAGATTACTAACAATACCTACCTTGCTGTGTTTTGTGATAATTAAATGAGGTAATGTAGTTTTTTTTTTTTGAGACAGAGTCTCACATTGTCACCCTTGGTAGAGTGCTGTGGCATCATAGCTCACAGCAACGTCCAACTCCTAGACTTAGGTGATTTTCTTGCCTCAGCCTCCCAAGTAGCTGGGACTACAAGCTCCCACCACAATGCCTA
The DNA here is from genome assembly GCA_963574655.1 of Perodicticus potto. Lineage (NCBI taxonomy): Eukaryota > Metazoa > Chordata > Mammalia > Primates > Lorisidae > Perodicticus > Perodicticus potto. Next base: position 19,511 of record CAUYRH010011080.1, on the reverse strand, counting down.
GCTGCTTTTTTTGTTGCAGTTTGGCTGGGTCCAGTTTGAAATCCCCACCCTCGGTTTATGGGGCCGGTGCCCTACTCACTGAGCCACACGTGCTTCCCTAAATGAGGTAATGTATTGTAAGGCCACTGGAACTTTGTAGGAGTAATCTATAGCATCTGCTGTTAGTTTTATTGTTTTACTATTCTACTAATTGCCTGACTACTCTCATTTCACTCTCCTCTGTTTAATTGTTTAATATTTTGAATGAATGGGTTATCCTTATACTTATTCATTTATGTTTACTAATTATCCATTCCATGTTGTTTTGGCAATTATACTTCAAATTCTAAAAGTTTTTCTTGTCCTCTGTTTTTCTCTTGTAGTATCCTGTCCATATTTTATAGATGCAAAGGTCATCTCAATTAACACTGAAGAAAATAGAGTTTTAAAAATACTTTTTTGTCCCTAGAATTATTTATATTTCTGTATCTTTTTATTTTTTCTGCTTGTTTATTCCTGTTGGCTCAATTATCCTCCCTTCTCTAATTACTGACATTTTGTCTATTTTTTCTTGGCTCAGTTCAAGTGCCGTATTCTTCAATAATATCATACTTAATCTGTACAGTTGGAAACAAACACTTCTTCCTTCTTTCACTTGGATAACCCTTCGTTTGAACCTTTTTTATTATACAGCACAGAATACTGTATAGTTAAATGCTTATTTTTATGTCTTCATTTGATGTTTTCCTTAGAATATAAATTCCTGGAGGTCTAGTACTTGCACTACACATGCTAACCTTTCTGTGAATGTTCAGTACTAGGCTCTGTGACTTTATGGGGCCAAGGAAGGACTTCGCTGGTTATCATCACAGTGTGAGAATCAAGAGACTTAAATAAGAATATCCTGGGCAGGTCAAAAGATTGTAATAGTTGATAGAGAACATGGTGAATCTTTTCTAGAAATCCTTGCAAATTGGCTATATCCTTATTGGACTGATGAGTAATGTGGAGACTTACCCAAATTGAAACACAGTCAAGATAAGCTTCTGTGATTCTGTAAGGACAATGGCTTGTGAAACTGCATTGCTGGGGTGCCCTATCCCCCTGTAGCAAATGCCTAATAGTTTCAAAGGGAGCTGGTTGAGCAGGTTTGAACTGTATCAGGGTTTCCTCAGAGGGGTTAACGCATATCTGAATATTTTAATCCAAACTATCCAGTAGGAAAATTGTTCACAACAAACATCATGGCACAAATGTGACATTTACCTTCCTTTCTGTCCAAGGCCTGCCCATCTCACACATATCACAGATAAGGCCTGACTGATTCAACTGGTTAATATACAATGAGCCACTTTTAGATTTAGACAGTTTATTATATGAACAGCAAAAAGCAGAATAACCCTAAAGTGCCAGCTCCCTGGGTCCTTGTCTTTTATATTGAAAAGGATGACAGAAACAAAAGGAGCTGGATGACAGCAACGTATATTGTTGGACACTCCATTGCTCAGGAACTCATTCTAGATTGCTGCTAAGCAGTTCTATGTTCTACAGCTTTATATATATATATATATATATATATATATATATATACATACATATACATACATATATATATAATATATATGTTTACATATAAACATATATATAAGCATATATATAAATATATTCTTTAGAACATATATATGTTCTATATATTTTTTTTATAAATATATATAAAGAATATGTGACTATGGGAATGAGGTAGGACTGCTGTTTCTTTATATATATATATATATATATATATAAAGAATATATATATAAATATATATGGAACATATATATGTACACACATGTGTGCATATGTACATACATGTACATTCCAGAAACATCTAGGAAACTTCTTCAGCAGTACAGGGATTGGCCTCTGGGTCTGAGTCTCCTTGGACCTGGAATCTCCAGTTTGCTCTTGTTCCCTTTGTCCTATCTAGTTTCTGCAGGTCTTCAGTATTCTGAAGACATACTAAACGGCTTTTGATGAGAGGGCTTTTTCTTATTCTTTGTTATACATGTCCTTGTGGTTCCTGAATGCTTTGCCCAGCCTCAGAGTACTATGCTGATTTGTCTGTGAAGACTTAAGGAGGCTGCAGCTATTTGACCTCCAGTCTAGTTTCTCTTCCATTGTTCTGCCTTGCTCTTGAGTTCACATATGCTTCTTGATTCCTGGCAACCTACCTGCTCAGCTATTAACTTATTGCCTTGTCTAAGGCCTTACTTTGACATATTTCTGGCTCTCTGGATCTTGGATTTCTGCCCTTGATCTTCCTATCTATGTTCTTAGCACTACCAGATTTCATAAAACTACATATTGGAAGAAATTGATTTAGCACAGTAAGGTTATGAACCTGTGTGAGTCCTGGCCAAAACCAGTGCTATGCTTATATTATCAGCTCACTATTAGTACTATAATGTAGTGCTTCTTTCTGTTAGACACTGAAGTTTGGGTTGTTGGAAGTAAGTATTAATAAAATTTTCTACACTTCTGCTCCTTTGGAGGTCATAACCAGGCAGATAGACAGTACTTAGGTCACAGGAGCTTGGTATGAAGAGTCACCAGGATGCTTATTCCTTCTCTGTTATAAGTGAGTGGGTTAGTGGTGAATCTTGCTGGGGATGACTATCTTGAGCAATATTTAAAAAAAATATAATGTGGCATCCAATTGGAGAGGAGAGACTCAGTCTTTCATCTATCTAGCCATTTATTTATTCAACAAATATGTACTCAGTGGTTTTTATGGACCAGGCCCTATTCCAGACCCATCTATTAACAAAACAGACACAATTCTAGTTTTTGGTATGGAGGGAGGAACACACTGCACAAGTATTGGAACAAAAATAATTAGATGAAATTAGATGCCGATGAGTGTTATAAAGAAAATAATTTGGCAATGTGCTAAAGCGGACATGTGCTAGATAGATAAGAAAGGCCTGTCTGAGAAGTGGTATGTGATTTATGTAAAGATCAGTAGAAATAGCATTTAAGGCAGAAGGAACAGCTAGTACTGAGGCAATGATCTGGGACTCAGCATTCTTGGCTGGGGGAATAGAAATAAAGCCGTGGTGGCTCAGATAATCTTTGCAAAGGATTGTGACGATGGGTTTTGGAGAGAGAAGAGGCGAGAACTGTGAGAACTTCCTTCCATCAACATCCCTCCAAACATATAAGAACTCAATAGCTGGCAAGCCCTGTGATAGACACAGAGGAAACTGTCTGAAAGTGAGGTTTTCACAGGCTCTAACACCCATTCTGATGTTCATGAGTTGGCAGAGGAGATTGTGAATCCAGTTTTAGGAGGTAGGAAAGCATGACGTTTTTTGCATATTCTCTCTCTTCCCCTACTAAATGAATTCTAGTGACAGAATTTGACAGATTAATTCACACTAAAAAGTTAGTGACTGTATGTAAGCCCTCATATGAGTATTTGCCTTTTTAAGAACCCAGGGAAAAGGCAATGAATATAGGAAAGAATAAATGAAATAACTAAACCCTTAATATTGTAATTTCAAAACCGGGGCTAGCCATGTAAAGGAAAAGAAATCCCCTTTAAGTTGATTAACATCTTTTATCTACATCTTCCAGGTGCGTGATGTTAGAGAGCATGCTTGGACATCCAAGCAGATTCCTTACTAACATGCCTTTCCTGTCCCAAATCTGGAGGCATTCCAGATGTGTGCACAGCAGCCTCTGGGGACCATTTGCATTTTCCATCTGCTGCTGGAACCTAATTTCTTGAACTTTGGTTTCTTGCCTGAAGACAGAAATAATCTCTGCTCACCCCCTCCCTACTACGAGTTTGGAAGGCTGACAAAGGAGATTAAGATCATTGACATCAAGTTTTGTCTGTTGTAAGCAAAAACAGGAAACAAAGAAATAAAGGCATAGCATAGCAATATCTTCTGAGTGGGTAATATGGAAGAAATTTTTCTTAAATCCTCTTTCCCATGTACCTTCCCACCCACATGTTCTTAGTCAGATTTATTTTTTGCATATCAGTTTCTGAGGATGACAAGAAATTTGCCCTTTTCTTAACTATGGTTTTCAGAAGCAGATTATCCTGCACTTAGTTGAGACCTCTTACCAAACCCTTGGAATAAATAATACCCTGGGCTCAAGGAGTAGGTGTTGAACAGAAATTTTATGACTCATAATGGAACATCAAAATACCATTGCTGAGATTTGGGTCCCTTATCAATCTTGGAAACGACATGATGTAGAGCCATATTTTCCTCTTCCATTGAAGTGCTATGATTGAGGAAAAGTTTTGGTTTCTTCATTGTTCGGCATCTCCTGATATTTAAAAGTCCCATGTCAAATGGTGGCCTTTCTCAAAGGTGACTTGGGTTTGGCCTGGACAGAAGCTGCCCTCAGAGAAGGAGGCCAGAACATTTGTCAAAAGTGGAGCAGCCCAAAACCTGAGCCACCAGGGTGAAAGGAGTAAAAGATTGACACTTCCTTAGACTATGTCTTAAGGTGCTTGTTCCCAAGGAGGATGGGAGCAGCCTTGTACATTTTCCCTAGAGTGGGTTAAGAGGTCTCTCATGTTATCAAGCAGCTAGGTGACATTTCCAGGGCTCAAGCCTTTCCTTTTCTCTCTCCCCTTCTGGGGGAAATGAAAAGTATAGTTCTTTCACAAGGCCCATGTCTGAAGGGAGCTTTCCCTTAGTGCATCAACTGCTAAATCCTCAACATGGGCCCCCTTAGTGTGGTCTTCTCATTAATGATTGTTTCACAATTATCAAGTTATAGATATGATATGTCTTTGTAATGTTAGCACTCCATGTATGTAATAAATACCATTTGAACAAAAAATATCAATATCTACTATATTCATGATACAATGGGGTGCTTGCAAATAATACAAAATATATTCCTGCTCCTCATGAGTTCAACAGCAAGTCAGGGAGGTAAAAACCTAGCATAAGCAGAGAAAAATATAGGACAGCATAAAATGGGGTGCCATATTGTATGATTCAGTCTATAGGGATTAGAAGGGAAGAAGAGAGAGAAATGATGTACTGTGTGGCAAGGTTAGGAATGTCTTTCTGGAGGACACAGGGCTTAACGCGTGACTAGAACTTGGTTGTGTAAAGAGAAGTGAGGGCATGTGAGGCTGAAATACCAGAAAATCTATAGAGACAAAACTGACTGCTGTGTATAAAGGGAGAAGGGTAGGCAGTGATGGTCCAGCAAGATCGAGGTTCTGAAATGAGGTGTTCTTGTTGAGGAGGTATGGGACTGGAGGACTGGACAGACATGGTGGGGCTGGATAATGAGCACGTCACAATCTGGACCATACCTGCTTTGAACTGTTTTTATTAGATTCCTTTGTTTGTGTTTGATAGATACACTTTCAAGTTGTCTCCAGTAAAGAGGTGGTGGGATATTGTTAAAGAGCAAGGAGGGAGATGAAGGTTTCAGGAGAATCAAACATATGAAATCAGAATGCAGTGAGACCACATGGGATTTATACTTGGCTCTGTGGCAGCTTCAGGAACCTCAGTGGCACAATATCAAGAATTATACAACAGATCAATAAATCAAAAAGTTGGCACACCTGGATCAAGCAGCAGCGTTTTGGATGGTGCACCCGGTGGCCTTTGCAAAGGGAGCCCACCCTGCCAGCAGTCTCTGGATGGGAGGAGGGCTTGAGAAGGAGGGCACAGGTTGCGCCCCTCCTGAGTCCCTGGCCAGACGGGTGTTGCCGGTGAGGAGGCAGAGAGGGTAGGGGAGGACTCGTGTTGTTTGGCTCCAGGAGTTCCTGGCCTGGGCAGGCAGGCGGAAGCCTGGCTGGTTCCTGGCGGAGTCCCTGGCTGCTGCTGGTGGCAGGCCAATGCTAACACTAATCAGGGCCACACAGGAGTCCCTGTGGAGTTCCTGGCTGCTGCTGGCGGTGGGCCAAGGCAAGCGCCAATCAGGTTGTGCAGGAGTCCCGGAGGAGTTCTTGGGCACTGCTGGTGGCAGGCCAAGGCCTGGCGGAGTTCCTGGCCGCGGCTTGCAGTGCCCAAGGCCAGCGCCTATCAGAGCCCCACAGGAGTCCCTGCAGTGTTCCTGGCCGCTGCTGGTGGCAGAGCAAGGTGAGTGCTAATCGGGGCCATGCGGGGGACCCGGCAGAGTTCCTGGATGCTGCTGGCTGTGGGCCAAGGCAAGCACCAATCGGGGCCACATGGGAGTCCAGGTGGGGTTCCTGGCCAAGGTCAGCACCAATCGGGGCCATGTGGGAGTCCCCGCAGAGTTCCTGGTGGCTGCTGGTGGCGGGCCAAGGCCCAGCGGAGTACCTGGCTGCTGTTGGCAGAGCCCAAGGCAGTGCCAATCAGGTCAGCAGGGAGTCCCCGTGGAGTTTCTTGCCGCTGCTGGTGGCAGGCCAAGGCGAGCGCTAATCCGGGCCATGCGGCGGACCTGGCAGAATTCCTGGATGCTGCTGGCAGTGGGCCAAGGTGAGAGCCAATCAGGGCCGCTGGGGAGTCCTTGTGGAGTTCCTGGCTGCTGCTGGCTGTGGGCCAAGGCCCCGGGGGCACCAATCCGTTCACCTGGGAGTCCCCATGGAGTTCGTGGCGGCTCCGGGCAGCGGGCTGATGCTCGTGGGGCACGGAACCGAGCCGCGCATGGGTCCCTGCAGAGTCCCTGGCCAGCGGATTGTGGGCTCAGGGTGGGGGTGGCAGAGTTCCTGGCCTGGGGGTTGGCAGGGGCTAGGTGGGGCCCTGAAATCTCTTACCTGGCAGGCCGCCTGGTCTGGCAGACAGGGAGGGTGGTCGCTCCTCAAGTTCTCCTCCCTTAGTTGCAGCAGAGGTAAGGCTTCTGGTTCATCAGGTAAGCGGGGAAGAGTGTTTTGAAAGTTCAGAATGGCAGAAAACTATAGTTCGGTTTTTTTGCCTGAAGCTTGGTTTTTTGGAGTCGCAGCTTGCGTCAGCAGAGGTGACCTGCATTTATCAGTTTGCTCTCTCAGCTGGGCTCCCAGTCTTCAGCTCAATTGGGCAGTTTCTGGAGGTTATCTTTCCTTTTGGACAGGAGCCTCTGTTGGAAGCTGCTTCCAGTCGGCCATCTTGCCTCTCTCTCTCTCTCTCTCTCTTTCTTTCTTTCTTTTTTTTTTTTTTTGAGACAGAGTCTCACTATGTTGCCCTTGGTAGAGTGCCATGGCTTCACAGCTCACAGCAACCTAAAACTCTTGGGCTTAAGCAGTTCTCTTGCCTCAGCCTCCCGAGTAGCTGCAACTACAGGCGCCCACCACAACACCTGGCTATTTTTTCTTGCTGTTATTGTTGTTTAGCTGGTCGGGGCTGGGTTTGAACCTGCCACCCTTGGTGTATGTGGCTGATGATGTAACCACTGTGCTACAGGCACCGAGCCCGCCCTGTGTTTCTTGGAAGTGAAATAATGTATCTTACCACAGTCTATCTCAAAGTTTTGTAATGATCAACATATGTATAATACTGTTCAGCCACAAAAAGAAGGAAATCCTGCCATTTGGACAGTATGGATGAACTGAAGGACATTATGCTAAGTGAAATATGCCAGACGCAGAAAGACAAATGCTGTATGATTTCACTTATAAATGTGGAATCTACAAAACTAAAATTCATAGAAATATAGGGTGGAACACTGGTTTCCAGGGCCTGGAGAATAGGGGAGATTGGGAGACATTGATAAAAGCTTACAAACTTACAATTTTAAGATGAATACAATCTGGGGATCTAATGTACAGTATGGGTGATAGATGTGTTGATTTGATTTTGATAATCATTATACAATGTATATGTATATAAATCATCACATTGTATTATGTACACCTTCAATATATATAATCTTTGTCTATTAAATATTTTAAAAGTAAAAAGGAAAGATTAGTCATGGAGGAAGTGATAGATCCTGAATTTGAGTTCAGGCTGTAAGAATGGAGAGGAAAGAATAGATATAAAGGGCATCTAAAAGAAAACAAGTTCACAAGAGTCAGTATCTTACTGGCTACAGCTAGAGAGAGGGAAATTAATGATAAATTCCACAATTTCAGGTCTTGGTGACTAGGAAAAGATAAAACATAAGAGAGCTGAGATAGGGGTTAATTTAGGGGAAGAGAGAGAGACAATGAGTTATATTTTTCCAGTGCTGAATTTGGGTCAACAATGGACTCTAGTAGCATATTTGTTTTGTCCTTTGCCCTGTGACGTCCTTTCCCCCCCCAAACCTGAACTCCAAGTTAGTCATTCAGGTGACTTAAGCCAGGGGCTAGAAGTGAATGGAAAGGTCCACTTTACTCATTTTTTCCTTCACCCTGAAATAGCTAATTGGCCCCATGGAGTAACTGTTTCTGCCAGGAGAGTAAGCAGGCAGATATGGGGAAGCCTTTATGTCCAATGTGAGCCTGATTCTGTTTTACTTTCTGGTTGAAATATCTTGAGAAGAGAGAAAATGGGTATAGATATAAGGAAGTGAGGTGAAGAAATGGCCTTAACTAAGTTAGAAACAAACTACATAATTTACAGTTGTTACATATCCATTTCAAGAATAGCAGCTCAGAGGAACATGCCAAGTAGACAGCATACAAGCATTTGACAGAGAATTAATTAGAACTAGCTTGAGTTAAAAGAGACTTTATGGAAAGGGTCCCTGGCAGCTTACAGGTTTGGAAGAAGCTGAACCAGCAACCAATGGGAAGGACAATGTAACCTTGGCAACCTTGGTGTTGACCTTAGAGACTAAATACTAGAACAGGGATTTTCAACTGATGTGCCATGAGAGAATCTGAGGTGTGCTGTGAAAATTTCTAAAGATCTTTAGTTAAATTATTTTCATTTTTTGGCTACTGCATATCTATTTACTGAATCCACAAAGATGTGACTTTTTGGAGCAAATCTCTGCAGGTAGAAAATATGACTTTTAGAAATAAGAAGCTGAAATCATCCAAGTAATTAAGTTATTTTTAAAAGAAGTTCAAAGCACAGTAAGTATATTCTTTTTTTTTTTTAACCTTTTTGTTTGATCAACCTAATTTAAGTGTGCTGTAGAAGTTTAACTATATGTTCAAGTGTGCTGTGAGATAACAAAGGTTGAAAAACGCTGTACTAGAGTTTCAAAATCTGTCAGGACTCTCTCTTCTTCTTATCTCTCCTCTCTTTGTGTTGGCTTTATTCTCTTATACATGCTAGACATGACTGCTACTATCTCTGACTTCACATCTTCACTGTAGTTTGACCATGGAGGAAAGGGTTCTTCCTTGCCACCTCCAGTCAAAGGAAACCTGGAGAAGATCTATGATTGATTTCTCTTTAATCATGTAACTAGCACCAGACTAATCACTATGGTAAGGAGTGTGGAGTCCTATGCAGGAACGGTTTTGGAGCAAGTGTTCACTTCTTAGCTAATTACTATGATCTGAAAGGTAGAATCATGTGAAAGGGTTGGCAGCTACAATTAGGACCACATTCCTAGAGCTAGACAGGAGGACAAGTGATTCACCAAAAAACAGAACAGGAGAGGCAATGCAGACAGGGTCACTGTGGTATCATTATAAACCAGGTAGTCACAAGATTTGTGTTTTTCCATAATACACAGAAGGTATTGAGGAAGCAATGTGTATCTTTTGAGTTTTGCCACTTGCCTTTCCTCCCTATTTGTCTGCCCTATCGCCTGCCCCTGCTGCCACATGCTATTCTGCAGACATACTGAAATAATTTTAATTCTTTAGAAACACCGTGTTCTTTCTGTTCCCTCAGATTTACTTCATCTTTCAGGATTCATTTTGGGTGACACTTAGTTGGGGAAGGAAAACTTGACTTCCCCAACTATCAAATCTAGGTTGGGTGCTCCTTTTATAGGCTCTCATTGTACTCTGTACTTCCTCCAATATTTTGTAATTTCTTTGATATTTGTTATGTCTCTCCCCCTAGAATGTAAGCTCCATGGGGGCAAGGACTTTATCTTTCTAAATTGCTACCCTATCTCTAATATCTAGCAATGTGTCATACCCATTGTTGATGCTCAGTAAATATTTGCTGAATAAAACAATGAAGGAATGGCTCTTTCCAGTCTCAAATGGCAGGGTCAAGTACCCTAAAAAGATCCCAGAATATCCAAGAATCAAATAAGAAAGAAAACAGCCTTCTTTCAGATTTTTTTTTCTGAAATAAAGGAAAAGAGGAAGGATGAAAAGAAGGAAAGAAAGTATTTAGATAAATTTAGCTTATTACAACATTTCAATAAAGCAAAGATACTAGCTTTATATTTAGAAATGTCTATTTCTTTTAGTTTTTTTCTCTAATGAGTTGCTTGTAATTAAAAAAGTTAAACAAGATATTTTTTATTTTATTGATAACATTAATAAATTAATAATATATTTTCCTAATGAAAGAATTATTTCACTTTTAGAAAATGAACCTGTAGGCAAACTGTGTTATAACTCTTCTTGTGTTAGGTTTTCACATCTGAAGAAAGCTTATTTGAGCTGGGCGTGGTGGCTCATGCCTGTAATCCTAGCACTCTGGGAGGCAGAGGTTGGTGGATTGCTTGAGCTCAGAAGTTTGATGCTAGCTTGAGCAAGAGGGAGACCCTCATCTTTATTAAAAATAGAAAAACTAGCCTGGCAGGCACTTGTAATCTCAGATACTGAGGCAAGACGATCACCAGAACCCAAGAGATTGAAGTTTCTGTGAGATATGATGATGCAATGGCACTCTACTGAGGGCCATAGAGTAGGAGTCTGTAAAAAAACAAACAAACAAACAAAATACAAAGGAAGAATGAAAGGAAGGAAAGAAGCAAGCTTATTTGTTGAGTCTAAATCAGCCTAGGTACTGGTGTTTCTTTGGTGGCAGTTGATTGAAGTGTCCAAGATGACAATATATTGAAGTGCAGTCCACAGACTACCTCTGTTATGAGTGAGGTGGTACTGGTGCCAGTACCATGCAGACACTGAATCACAAACTCTAGGGATGGAGCAATCTATGTGTAGGAAGTCCCTCAGATGATTCTGATGCACACTCAAGTTTGAGAATCATCGGCAATGAAATAACTGCCATGGAGAAATTGCTGTGCCTGTTTACTAAGTTAAGAGAGAATTTTCAGATGCAAGACTTCTAATGATACTTTTCATGGATGTGTTAGGGTAATAAAAGTCTGATACAAACTTTTTCAGACAGAAAAATGTTTGGCATTTGCTTTCAGGGTGCTGCAAACACCAGTGCACCTGTAGGTTTGGGTTGTTCAGTGGTCCGGGTAATCCCCTCATGGGGTTTGTTCAGTTCCACATAAGTAAGGGATAGCACTAGAGCAGGCGTCCTCAAACTTTTAAAGCAGGGGGCCAATTCACTGTCCCTCAGACCATTGGAGGGCCAGACTATAGTTAAAAAAAAAAAAAAAAACTATGAACAAATTCCTATGCACACTGAACATATCTTATTTTGAAGTAAAAAACAAAACGGGAACAAATACAATTCACACCAACTCATGTGGCCCACGGGCCATAGTTTGAGGACCCCTCCACTAGAGTGTTGGTGTGTCTAAATATGCAAAATAATTTGAAAAGAAGAGGTTAGCTCCACAAACCCCTAAAATGGCTTCATTGAACAAATCCCTGTTTGTTTGGCTGACAATAGGGATTCTTCAGAAAGCTAGATAACATGTCTAGACACAGACATTGTTTTGAAAAAACAAAAAACAAAAAACTCCATGGCTAGGTATATTCCAAGCTCAGGTACTATTGTTGAAAGTAAACTTAAGGTTGTCAACCTTGCCAATTAGCCTCTTAGTTTGGTTCTGGAATTTAAATTTATGTGCTTGCTTTAAATCGAAGTATTTCAGTTTGAATTTCAAGCCTAATACAAATGTAACTGGTATTAAGATTTAGTTAGGGAAAGATCATGTGACACTTTGTGAAGCTGTCTAATGATACCTTTTGAAGCATTATAGAGATCTCTCGGATATTTAGGATTAAGGACAAACAGTAGGTTGAAATGGCAGGACATTCTAGTAAATGATAATAATAAAATAGCCCTATACTTTGCATCTTTGTGAAGCAGCAGTTCCTAACTGTGCTCTGTAGTTATTCCCCAAAATGTAGCTCTACCAAAAAAGTGTTCTGTTGTTAAATAAGTTTGTGATGCTGCATACCATAAAGCCCTTTTAGCAATCAGTTTTTCATGTTAAGGTTCTAAATAAGTCCTACCGTACCGTCATCTGTTTCACTCTGTGTAATGTGTTTTTTTTTTCCCTGACTTATCTAGCCTCTTTCAGCCAATCAGTTTTATCAAATGGAAAAAGAAGTGCCAGAGGATCAACTAACCCAGACAGGCTTATTATGCTTAATGTAGTTTTCTTTCAGGCATACAAATCAGAAGGCAGCAACTGACTTGGGCAGTTCTCCTCTTAGATAATTTATGAGCTTGGATATTATAACTACAAAGTCTTCCTTAGCTGTTGGAGCCAGTGTGAAGGATATCACAGTACCCTCAGACGAGGCCTTGATTTCCCGACTATTCTTGTGGTAAATAATATGTAACTTTTACAGAACTTGAAAAATGCTATATTGTTTATTACATCCAATCCTAACAATAGTTGTGTGAGGAAAGTATTATGACATCAGTTTTAGAGGCCGAAAGAGTTAAGAACCTATGGAAGGGCAATAGACATCAGTTTCCAGAGTTAAGCTCTCACCTCATCACAATACTGCTTTCCTGATGTATATCCATGTCTGTTTGGTTAGATTATGTAGAATTCTTTCCATTGCTTCATGCTTTCTAGACTATGCTCTGGTAGAGCTCTAGGAGCTCTAGGAGGTTCTGAGAAGCTCCTTTAGGAGCCTCCATGGGATCATGATGCAGGGCGAAACAAGAGCGATTAGGGCAAGAAGGCTCTATTTTATATCATGACCTTTTTCTTTAGCTGTTAAACATAGTAGGCATGAAGATAAAATTTCTCAGTGTTCCTCAGAAAATTTGTAAACTAGCTAAGAGATTAATTTTCTGGTTTCTGGGGAGAGTAAAGCAGGTACTTTCTCTAGATGAATAGCCTTATCTTTACATAGACCCGGGCTTCCAGGGTGTTGATATAAATCTAAGTAAGCTTTAAGGCCATTCCTAGTTCCTCAAGAAAGCTAGTGGAGAAGAAAGGAGGTGTCCCTAGTCAAAAAAGAGTGTTAAGCATCATGGTTTCACACCTTACTAGGTAGTTTAGAGCAGTTTGATAGAGGAGAAGGAGCTGTCTTTCTCCACTGTCCATAAAATGGACAAGACTTCTTATCTGTAGGTACTAGCAGATTGAATAGTAATAGCACTGGTTGGCTTTTTTTGGTGGCCTATTGCCTTACATGGTCCCAGAGAAAGTTCAGCTTCTGCCCAATATTTCCCACACCTACCAAAAGACCAGATAGGTATGGACTGGCAGTAGACCAAGAGTAGTAGCCTAGAGACCTGATTGTACATAGGAGATGACCAAGAGTTTTAGGGCTCTTTAGTTTTAGGGCACTGGGCACCCTGTGCTGGTTAAATGCTTCACTTTTACTCATACCATTGGCTCTGGTGATGGTCAATTTTATGTGTCAACTTGACTAGGTTATGGTGTCCAGCTGTTTGGTCAGATACCAGTTTACACATTGCTATGGTGGTAATTATGTGGTTGTGATTAACAGCTATCATTAATTGACTTTAAATAAAAGAGATAACCCTCCATAATGTGTGTGGGCCTTATCCAATCAGTTGAAAGACTTCAGGGCAGAAAGGAAGGTTTCCTTAAGAGGAAGAAATTATGCTGGACTTCCCTGTAAATTTTGGACTTGCCAGTCTCCATGGTTGCTTGTGCCAATTCCTTTACGTTAAATCTTTTAATGTGAAAGTCCGTATATTATGTTGGTGTCTATGTAAGGGTAGGTCTATTCATCTGGAGAAAGTACCTGTACTTTATGAAGGTACAAATGTTTAGGTTACATTGATTTAATTTCTAAGGTAAAGTTCAAGTTGTAATCGAGCACTTCACCCAGGGAGCATGCTGAACATGCTCACATTGTACACCTTACATGAGATCTTGCCAATCGCCTTATCTCCTCCTTCCTTCCTTCCCCCTCCTTTCCCCTCCCCCTTGCTACACTATACTTGTGTTTTTTCCTTTCGTTGGGCATGTAGTTGTTTATATATTGGTGAGAAACTTCTATCTTAAAACACTATTGTTATTATTACTTTTTGTTCGTACATGCAGCCAAACTTAATCCTGAATTGGTAAGCATGACAGGTGGTGTTAGGTCCTTTTTAAAGTTGAGAGATTGCATATAGTCATCTAGTAACAGAATGTTGACTTTAAGGGAAAACAGTAGGTTAAACAATTTAAATAGTCCAGTTTGTGACCTGGTATGAGGAAAATTTGCCAGGCCTATATATAGAGAGAGGTGTCCCTTTTAATCCTGATCCTGTTTCATCCTCCTCCCCAATCAAAGCAGAAATGCTTGGCCATTATCTATCTTTTCCCTCCATGTAGAAATCAAAGAAAGACTGGGACCACATTGATAATTGTAGGTAATATACAGGACGTTTTGTTTTCCAAGGCAAACTTTTTGTTTTTCTTTTCTAGACTCATCAAGGTGTTATTTCCATTTCTGTCCTTATTCCTGGAATCTTCTTTTCCTAATCCCTGCACCACATTGAATCCAACTGACTCGGTCAGGTGTAACCCAAGGTCCACATCCTTTAGACAACCCTCTCGTATTAGTCTACTTCCTTCCGATACAGGACAGATGGTGCCCCAGCCAGCTGACCTGAGCTGGAGGACCTGCCACCTTAGCCTTGGCGGTGTTGGAACTGGCAGCGGAAAAAGTGGGTTGGAGGATAGGCAGGGGCGGGGGGCCCAAGGAAGCTTCAGTAACCAGAGGGGCAAGACAAATGCTGGGGAGACACCAGTACCTTAGGTCTCTCTCCCCTTGCACTTCTGGCTGAACGGGGAGCCCCACCTTTTCCAGGCCTGGTCAATTTCATGTACATTTCCTACACCTCAATTCTATGAATGGACTGTGTCCATTCATTAATACATTCATTCACCTTGCCCCAGCGAAAGGGACTGTATTCATTCATTAATGCACTCGTTCACCTTGCTTCAGAGGAAAGGACTGTATCCACTCATTAACTGATTTCCTGCTGAATGTAACTTTAGAGGACCCATGCCCGATAAATGTAAAAACTGAGTTCCCACTAAACGATCCCAGGTGACTATATATAACCCCTAGACAGAGAGCCAGGAGAGAGACAGACAGAGGGAGCGAGAGAGCTCTTTCCCCACCTGGGTTCTCTCTGCTAGGAGCTTTAGCCTTTTTGTATTTTTGTCTTTTCTGTAAATAAATCCTTTCTTACCACTGATAGGTGGCCCGTGGATTCATTCTTCGAATCACTGAGACAAAGAACCCTTGAAGACAAAATTCCAGTATCACTTCTCAACAGCTTGTTCTGAAATTCTAGTAAGAAGGTCCAGCTTCTTGCTGCTCCCCACGGAAGGAAACATGAGGCTTTATTATTTGGGGAGATTTGAAATGAATGCCCACAAAAGTGACAAAGAAGGAAGAGGTCCCTCCTATACAGCCAAATTAGCTGAATAAAACCTGGTGATAAATAAAGTGACATGTCACACATGACCTTCCATTTTATTTCCTCCTCTTTGAACGCCCCATATTCTTATTTCTGTTATCCAGATGTCAACTCAAAACGTGGGTTAATGGAGAAATTTTATATTCCTATGTTATTAAGAACAATTTGGGTTTTCACCGCTTATTGCCTAGGGCCTCCCTTTGCATATCCAAAATATCTTTCATGTATAGTAATCCATCTTTTCCAGAGTTCTTCTTTACTCTACCAGTACAAAACTGGCAGAAGATAGGGGATGTGTTTTTCTTCTCTTTTCTCACTAATTTCTGTGAAAGGAAGGGAATATATCTCTACTGATTTGAAATATGCTTCCTCCCTTAGAATGAGGAAGCAGAAATATTAATTTTGGGTTTGCAAAACAAATTTTGAAATCAATGTTGCACTAATAATACTTGATATTTATTGTTTACTATGAAAAACATTATGTTAAATCCTTTATTTACCTTATTTATTTTAATTACTTTACCTGTTTTACTGACAAGGAAAGAAACTCAGGAAAGGTAAGTAGCTTGTGCAAAGTCACGTAGTTGGTATTTGAATTCAAGTTCATCTGACTCCAAATTCCATGAATTCAGCCACGTGGTCTACTACCTCTCTTGCCAGTACTCCTTATTTAATATGTATAATTTAGTTAAATATTTAGAAATGTGATAGAGTGGAAATGATGGTTCTAGCACCAGACCTGGGTTTGAATTTGAAGTTGCTCTCTTGCTAATGGTGTGATATTCAGTATACCTTAATTATATAAATGAATGAATGAATGAATAAAACATCTTATAGGAATGTGGTGAAGATTAGATGTGAACATGTCTAGCAGATACTAGATGCAAGTGTTTTTCCTTTTTTTAATTACCTCTTTCATGCAGTTAGAGATTGTTTTTCCAAGGATACTACCTTAAGGATGGGGACCATGTATTTAATTTCTTGTATGATCTCAGAATCATACACAGCACTAGGCACATTATAGGACACGAATTGATAATTTCTGTACTGACTTAAAGGATATACTTTGTATTAAAATTTGATAACCTCAAAATAGTTTGACAGGATTTTATCCATTCTAGAAGCAAATACTTAACTGGGAAATGATCATCTTGGTCTTCTTGTTTTGTAGTAGTGATATCAGTATAAACTTATTTCTTAATACTTTAGCAAATATTTTCTACCTTCTAATCTGGGAGAAGAATAATTCCTGCTGAAAGTGTCTTCATTTTACTTACCATTTTTTTTAATTATTAAATCATAGCTATGTACATTAGTGCAATCAAGAGGTACAATGTGCTGGTTTCATATACAATCTGAAATATTTTCATCAAAATGGCTAACATAGCCTTCATGGCATTTTCTTAGTTATTGTATGAAGACATTTGTATTCTGCATTTAGTATTTTGCCTGTACCCTTCTAGAAGCACTATAGGTGTGGCCCCACCAATTACCCTCCCTCCACCCCAACCTCACTCCTCCTTTTCCCTCTCTTGCCCCTTTCCCTAGATTCTTGTGCTATAGTTGGCTTATAGCCTTCACATGAAAGCTATAAATTAGTTTCATAGTAGGGCTGAATACATTGGATACTTTTTCTTCCATTCTTGAAATACTTTGCTAAAAAGAATATGTTCCAGCTCCATCCACGTAAACACGAAAGAGGTAAAGTCTCCATTTTTCTTTAAGGCAGCATAATATTCCATAGTATACATGTACCACAATTTATTAATCCATTCGTGGATCGATGGACACTTGGGCTTCTTCCATGACTTAAGAATTATGAATTGGGCTACAATGAACATTCTGGTACAGATGTCTGTTTTATAATGTGATTTTTGGTCTTCTGGGTAAATACCTAGTAAAGGAATTATAGGATCAAATGGCAGGTCTGTTTTTAGATCTCTAAGTATTCTCCAAACATCCTTCCAAAAGGAACGGATTAGTGTGCATTCCCACTAGCAGTGTAGAAGTGTTCCCTTTTCTCCACATCCACACGAACATCTCTGGTTTTGGGATTTTGTTATGTGGACTAATATTACTGGAGTTAGGTGCTATCTCAAAGTAGTTTTCATTTGCTTTTCTTTGATGATTAAGGATGGTGAGCATTTTTTCATGTGTCTGTAGGCCTTGCACCTGTCTTCTTTAGAGAAGTTTCTCTTCAAGTCCTTTGCCCACCCTGAGATGGGATCACTTGTTCTTTTCTGGTAATAAGTTTGAGTTCTCTGTGGATTCTGGTTATTAAACCTTTGTCAGAGGCATAACTTGCAAATATTTTCTCCCATTCTGAGAAATGTCTGCTTGCTAAACTTACTATGTTCTTGGCTGTGCAGAAGCTTTTTAATTAGATCAGGTCCCAGTAATTAATATATATATTTATTTATTTATTTATTTTTTATTGAATCATAGCTGTGTACAATAATTCAATCATGGGGTACAGTGTACGGACTTCAGATACAATCGGAGATATTTTCATCAACCTGATTGCGATGACATTCAAGAGACTTTCTCATTACTTTGTGAGAACATTTTTGATCCGTATTTAGAAGTTTTCTCCTAACCCTTCAAATATACACCACTGGTGTGATCCTGCCCTTTATCCTCTCTCCCCCCACCCTCTCCTTCTCCTTCCCTCCCTCTCCCCTTTCCCCGTCATCCCGATCTCTATAGTATTACTATGTGTAATTAAAATAGAAGTTTCTATAATTTAGACCTTCCATTACCTTGTAATTTTGCCTTTCCTTCTCTTCCATGGAAATAAAGAGATCTCTAACCCCACCCTCCTGCTTCCAAGTTCCTATTCCCCATAGGTATAATTAATGAACTCATGTTTTCCATATGGACTTGGGAAGGCAAAATATTTCTCCTGCCTCACTCCCAATTTTTCCTAGGCTAATAAGTTTATGCTTGGATACCATCACTGCTATAGTTCTGACATTTGGCATAGCTGAAAAGCACCTCCTCCACACCTTTCTACAGAATGGCCAGAGTTCACTATACATCACACTCTACAACACTCTCTTCTCCCACCTGGACCCTCAGGAGCATGTTGGTGGCAATGTGTCTCTCAAACCCACAATTGCCCCCAGAGCTATCATTCTACAACTTTCCAGCAGCTCTCATTCCTATCCTCCTACCACCAAATGAGTGTGTATGAGGGAGGGACAGAGTGATGAACCCACAGTAATAGGAAGTAAAAGCAAACACCGATGAATTACTTATCATTTTTAATATGGAACTCACATGGGAATTAATCAGTGGACTTAATTAGAAATGAGTTATTATCCATTCTGGTACAGCAGCAGAAAATAAAATTTCTGACTTGCCTTGTTTTTCCCATATTTAAACATTTCATTCTATTGAATGTGACTACACGTACAGACATACTTTTATTTAGTCTCACACGTGAAAAAATGGAAGCATAAGGCATGTAATCCAAGTGGTTTCTCATCCAAACATTTTTACAGTAAATCACAAAATCTAGTTGAAAACATAGGAAGGAGGATACTTTCCCCCCAGTATTTATTCTGTCAACCTAGTCTTTGTAGCACAGAATATCCTAATTGTAGTTAAAATAAAGGCTTCAATTTATAAAATAACATTTGAGCTGTTCCCATCCTAATGATCAGCAGGTGGATCTGCTAAAAGTAGAAAATAATGTTATGTTACTTCCTATGGGACGAATATTTCAGAGGTTTAAGAAGGAAAAATAATCCTGAAAAAGAATTCAAGAAAAATAGGCGCCTGTGGCTCAACCGGCTAAGGCACCAGCCACGTACACCTGAGCTGGTGGGTTCGAATCCAGCCCGGGCCCGCCAAACAACAATGACAGCTGCAACCAAAAAATGGCCGGGCATTGTGGCGGGCGCCTGTGGTCCCAGATACTTGGGAGGCGGAGGCAAGAGACT
>CAUYRH010011079.1:0-15137 GCA_963574655.1 Perodicticus potto | reverse complement strand
CAATTGTCTGTAAACTACTATTAGCTAAATTTATAACCTTGCATTTGCTTAGTACAGCCAAAGTTTTAAATACAGAAAGCACAAAAATAAACCAATGGTAACATGTAGAATCTAGAAGATCATCTGAGCAACTTAGAAGGTAGACTTTCAAAAAGTCTGAGGCACAATTACAAGAGAGGAAAAGTTCTTGTGCAACCTACAGTAAATGTAGGAAAGAAAATTAAGACATAAAAAACATGGGAAAGCCATTGTAAAAATATTATCAAAATATTTCTACATAAGATATCTTGCTTTCATTTTTAGATCAGTTGAAGGGGAAAAACACTTCAAAATAAAAAATACATATAATTTTGTTTGATCTGTCTACTAAATACCTTAAACAAGTTTAAACTTTTATTTAAACTGCAGCAGACAATGTTCAGGGGAAAAACAAAACAAAACAAAAATCAATACCCCATAACAAAAACCCACAAGCACAATTGTCGATTTCCTTTAATATACTTACCTTGTATTGTCACTGAAGATACTGTTAAGAGAAACCTTTTTCATTTTTAAACCAGAAAACAAAATGGAGTTCAGTGACCATATTTTAATTTTGAAAAATAAAATAAATTCTGAAAGCATTTTAAGCTATAAGTTATTTCACATGAACAGGAAAAAAATGATTTTGCCTTACATTATGTAGAAATAAGCATTCATTTGTTATTTGGGAGAAAACTTTATGCAATGTTTATAGTAAGTCATCTAGAGACAAATGTTCACTTAAATTCACAATGTCTGTGGCATCCTTTCATCTGAAAAGAAATATCCTTCAAAAGCTTTCTTAAATTTTCTCATTAACTATGATTTAGCCTTTTCTACCCTATCACATTTCTTAACTGGATTTTAAAGGGTATCACACAAAGCTTCTTAAAATACTGATATACATTTTAAAATAAGATGTTTCTCTTAACAGGAAACCCTATCAATACAGATGAAATGTTATGCTTTCTTTCTTGCCCCAAATTATGTGTCAGAAAGGAAAATAACATTTTCTCCTTCAGCAATTCACAAGATTCTTTTGCATTAAATGTGGTGGTGCAGAAAAATAAAGCTAGATAAGAGGGAGACAATGATGCTAAGGCACCCTTAGCATAGGGAATTTAAAAATAAATAAGTTTCCAGTTAGCTGTTTAAACTGTTTAACTTTTTTATGTTAAGTATAACATTGACATATGTTAACAACATAAACAGGCTGACTTCTTTTATCAGATAAAAACATAAAACAGGCAGTTTCCAACAAGTTTACCGGTCTTGCCTCCATGCGCAAAGTTTAAACAAACCTCGGTAATCCTGTCTTAGCCAACAGACAGGACATATTTGGAAATGAGAAAAACAAAGAGTTTAAATTAGGAAACAAAGTACTTTGTCATAGCTGAGATGGTTGATGGATGAAGCAAATGGTTGTAAGTAATAAATGATAAATAGAGCATCTATTTTGAGACACTATGGCTTAAAATGCTATTTATGTTTAACTTCACAAATAAACACAGGTGTATTGTTCTGAAAAACAATGAAGGCATGCACCTCTACTAGCAGATTTAGCACTTCTGACCAAGTAAGACACAAACTTCCTTAAAAATATGCTTCATGCACTGTACTGGATTTTTTTTTGATGTAAATTTTAATACATTATTTCTTTTTTGAACTTGAATGGGAACAAGAATGGGATGATCCAGAAGATGACCTGTGGCGCCTTTCAGGTGACCGTGATCTTGCTCGTCTTTTTTTGTGATCACTGGATGGAGAAGATCTAGAATGACTTCTCTTTCTGTTCCTCTCAGGAGAAGATGATGAATTTGAGTAAGATCTTTTTCATGGGGAAGAGGAGCCCCTGTGGGACCTGGAGCTGGATCTTGATTTTGACCCACGAGATCTCCAACATTCTCTGGAACTGGAATGAGATCTTGACTGCGAACTGGAAGAACTTCTTGAACAGGACCTGGACCTAGACCTTGAACTTGAGGGGGAGGATGAGCATGATGAAGATCGTGAATGTGAAGATCATGACTTTGAGCAACTTCGTCTATTAGATTTCTTTTTATGACCATCTTCTTCTTCACTGGCATCAAGATTATATTTTGAGAGATCAGCGTCATCTTCATCCTCATCCTCATCTTCTCCTTCTGATTCTTTATCTTCAACTTCCTTCCATATAGATGCAGGACCAACTGCCTTCCCTCTGTACTTTTTCTTTTTATGTCCAAACTCATCATATTCACCATCAGATTCTTCTCTTTCTATATATTCAACATTTTCTCTTTCATTAAAACCACCACCATATTCTGTTCTTTCTTCTAATTTAGCATACTTTAGAGTATTACACATGTTACACTCTGATCTTCTGGCCCAATTCACATTACTGCAAGTCTTACACTGCCAGTCATTAGCACTAAAAAGCCCTCAGCTCTTTTCTGCACGTGTCTTTCCTATTTCAGTGCCCCCAGCTTTCATCATCTTGGCCTCACTTGTTTTCTCCCGACCACATCGATTACAACTAGTTCTTCTAGCAAAGTTTACATTTCCACATTTCTTGTCAGGACAAATCCAGTCTCCGTCACTGACTCAGAAATTCTTGGTCGACATCTTGGACGCCAGCACCACAGCCACCCGCAGCTGTGGATCTTCCTGGTCTGGATAATTTCTATTGATCTGTTTTCAAGTTCATTGAATCTTTCTGCTTTGAACTTAAATCTTCTGTTGAGTTCTTCTACTAAATTTTCATTTTAATTACTGTTTCAAGTCTAGAATTTCCATTTGGATCTTAGTTGTAACTTTATGTGTATATTGAAATTCGACTTGCTGAATATTAACATAATATTTTCCTTTAATTCTTTTACTATGGTTTTCTTCAAGTCTTTGGATACACTCATAATAGTAATTTGAAGTCTTTGTTTGCTAGATCCATTCAGACTTCATTTCTATTGAGTACTTTATTTCCACCAAGTATGGGTCTCTATTTTCTGTTTCTTTGTATGTCTACTATTTTTTTTTTATTAAAAACTGGGTAGTTTAAATAATAAATTTAGCAACTCTAGATTATGTTTGATTTTCTGAGGATTGTTGGCTCTTCTCTTCTAGTAACTTTCCTGGGTTCAACTGCAGATCTGTTTCCCCCAGAGTGTACAATCTCTGATATCTCTGCTCATTTTTCAGCCTGACTGCCTATGGATCACTCCTGCATCTACCGAGCTTAGAGTCATACAGTGATTTGTGCACAATTTTGTTGAAATACATGCTTATAAGACTTCTCCCATCTATTTGACTGATCCACGTGTGGGTTAGGAAATACGTTGAAAGTTTCAGCCAGTTCTCGAGTCTCCCTGGGCTTTTCATTTTCGCTGTGCATTCTCAGGTCTCCCCTCTAGAGGCACAGTTTCTGAAACCACAAGGAATATGTGGATAGTTTATCTCAGCCCTGCTATTACTCTTCTCCAATAGTTTATCTCAGCCCTGCTATTACTCTTCTCCAATCATTTCCAGGATCTTTCTGCTAGACTTCTGGCTGATTGCCATTGCACCAGCTGGTAGCAAACTCCAGAGCCAGCAAATCTGCAGGTTCTCCTTGTTAATTCCCAACTGAGCCCATCACTTTTAGCCAGTAATGCCATGGCTCTTTGAACCCTGGTTGAATCATTTGCCACATTAACAGCAGACATACGGGGTTTTGCAGCCAGTTTCACAGTGATAAAACTACTAGTCTCTCTAATCAAGCTGAGAGCAGGGTAGATAGAGCTGCCCCAGAAAGAAGGCCATAGAGTCTCACTGTTTTTCCTGAAGGTCAAACAATTTTTCAAGAACAAATATTTCTCATTTGTATGCCATTGGTGATTTTCAGTGCGCTGAAATGCTTGTGACAGTTTTGCCATTTTTATAGCTGGTCTTTCGCACAGAGAAATTTCCAACCTCTTCATGCCATTATAATCAGAATTCTCTCTCATACTTATTTTTATCTGAAGCAACTTGGGGTTTTAGGTTCAATAAAATAAAGGGCAAGTTAATCTGCTCTAATTTGCCTTAACATTTTGTTAAATTGTGGGAGTCATTTTAAAATATAGATTTGGTCCAGAGTGTGATTCAGATAGGGATTTTTCCTCTTTTATAACATTGAAAGACAACTAGTATATAAGCAAAAAGGCATAGTGTTAGAGCGATTGGTTTTCTTTCCAAATTCTCTGAGTGTGAAGTTCATTTAGAAAAGTTTTTCAGATAAAAAAGCAAAAATCCCCAAACCCAAACCCCAAACAAGAAACTTGTTCAGTTTGTGACTTACTCTTCTTATATTAATTTCCATTATGCACTCAGGGCTATTTGGTGAATCACTTTGGAACTAAGCCACGTAATTTTTCTTGTTCTCTTTTGTGATATTATCTGGATATTTTGTTTGAAGGCCTTTATTTTTGTTGTTGTCTTCCTATTTTTTGCTTTACGGTTTGTTTTTCTTTTTTTCTAATCTATTATTATTATTATTATTATTTTGTCTTTTAAAAGCATTTCTATGTTTGGTAGGCAGAATTTTAAGACTTCTGCTTCTTGGTGTACACAGAAATAGAACCTGCAAATACAATTAGATATCATCTCCATGATTATATTGTTATGTGGTGCTGACAAAATGGATTTGCATATGTAGTCAAACACCCTGTTCAGTTCACTTTGAGTTAATCAAGATTTTCTGAGGTGGACTGGGCATAATCAGGGGAGCCTTTTATTCTATTTTTTATTTTAGGGGAGCCCTTTAAATATAGTGTTTTCACCAACTGGTTTGGAACGAGAAAGAAATAGCTATGTTGCTCACGTCTCAAGAAGAGGGGCAGCCACTAATCATTGACAGTGGTCCCAAGCTAGTAAACAAATGAGACTTCAGTCCTACAAAGGATTAAATTCTGCCAACAACCAGAGAGCTTGAAAGAAGACCTGAGTTCCAAATCACATTGATGCCCTGGCCGACATCTTGACTTCAGCTTTGTCAAACCCTGAGCCGAGAACCCAATTACGTTGTGTCCAGACATCTGATATGCAGAAACTATGAGATAATAAATTGGGGTTGATTTAAGCTGACACATGTTTGGCAATTTGTGACACAGCAATAGAAAGCTAATACACTGTGAAATCTTTCTTTATAAATGAATCTTCCCCAAAGACACCTAAGAAATGAGAATTCATGTCTATATCAGATATAGATTGGTGTGAAATTATTCAGTTACTCGGAACTCTGCTTTACAATAGGTTTAATTTGGGGACTTCAAAAGCATAATTTCAATACATTTCTTTCCTTATTTCCGAAAGAATAATCACAACTATTTTGTGTACTGGCTGTGTACCATGCACAGTTCTGAATCCTCTGAGTGCATTTATTTGTTTAGTCATCCACACTATCCTCTTTAATTCTCATCTTGCAAATGGAAGAAGTAAGTGTGGAAGGTGAAGCCCCAAGGTCACATTGGCCCAGACTGGCAGAATCAGGATTCAAACCCAGGCTGTCTGTCTATCTGAGAGCCCATGCACTGCTCCTCTGAACTCCTGGCCTTATAATTACTTCCACAAGCTCATCTAGAAAATGTGGAAAATTCAGAAAAGCACCAAAAAGATAATATAAATCACTAGCAATATCCCTCTCCAGAGATAACCGTATAAGCACTATTAACATTTTGGTGTTTGTTCTGTCTAGAAAGATGGCTTTATCAGTAGAGAGATGGGCACATTATAGCTCAGTGGGGATTTTAGTCTGCTTAATGCTTTGCAACTTCTTTTTTTCCTCTTTCCTATAATACACTTAAAAACACTTTGTGTGTACTTTCCAATAGTACAATTACAAAAGAAAAAAAGAGTATTTGTTTTCTTCCCAAAGAATGACATGCTGTCATCTTGGATTCTTTTCATTTTATTCATTGTGCGACCTTTCACCAAAGCTGTGGACATTCTTCTGTGTCATTGTAATCTTTTTCTTCAGGCTTACAAGCTCAGAACAATCCAGGAAAAAAAAGGTAGATGAGGCATGGAGTATTCGGAAAATTCAGATGATCAGAAACCTACCAATTGTGGTAAAATTAGAGTGAAATTCAATGATAATTTTAAAATAAAAGTAGAAGATGAAGGAGAGGATACAGTGTGTATGGGCACTGCCATAGTGAAGGGCAAGTACAGAGGACAGTAGCTGTGTCCAGACAACCAGGGGCCATTGGGCTGGACTTTGCGTATCTGCAGGGCCTGCTGGGGCAGAATGTGCAGGTGAGTTAGATGCAGGGCGACTACCTAGACTGCTTTCCTGAGCCAAGACCAAGGACTCCACCAGACACAAAGCTTCTACTATGGGAGCTCTGAGAACAGAGGCCCACCCCAATAGGCCAAGAACTGTGACTATCAGGTTGATAGTGAGGGCTTACAAACCTATATAGGGGTGGAAGAGAAGAGAAGCTGAGTTACCTAACAGAGACAAGACTTAAACATATAAACGGCAAGATGAAATGTTTTCTGCTATCGACAGAAATGGTGTCTTATGAACAAGTTCAGTTACAGAGAAATAGAAAAAGTGAAATTTCTGTGTATCTAAATTGTAATAATACATTTTCAACCTTCTCTGCTGGGTCTGTCTAAATTATTCCTATTTTTGTCAGCGACACTCCTATTTTATCACTCACAATGCCCATAGGGGCACCTCTGTCTCTTTATCATTCAAACTATGAAATCATCTCAGACTACTCTATGTGGGGTGTGCGAGTGGAGGGAGAGGATTATAACCCGGACTCTGAAGGCATTTTATATATTTAGCCAAATGAGAATGATGGAAAAAGTGTTTTTTTTTTCCCTTAACCTTTTACAAGGCTTCCTGAGTACCAAATAGTGCTTTAAAAATCCCCTCAAAATTCACTGAATTAATTTAAATGTCAATGACTTAGAAACAAAAGGATTACTTTCTCTCTAAATCATCCATGTATAGAAAATGATGTTTTGCAAAAATGAACATGGCTTATTATTGATCCTATAACATTTGAAAAGTGGCAGAGAAAGGCACAGCCTGTCCAAGCCCAGTCAAGCCAAGGTGTGCTTACTGTTCAAATGAGATGCATTGTTCGGTGCTAACAAATATGGCAAATTGGGGATGGGGAGAGTGAGGCCTCCCCTAGCTCAGGTCTGATTTGAGAATGCATTCAAGACTCTGTCCCCAGGTGTATTGGCTGCATCTCCACTGGAGGACTCCTCTTTGAGATTGGAGATGGGCTGTTTTTTATGATGGGGATTTGGGCTCAACAGCTCAGTAATTTCTGCGGTGGCTCCTTCTGGAGTATCTTTCCAGTCACGACAATCTCCCTGTTCTGTAAGAGCTGCCCTCCTCCACACTCCTGGCACCCATATCTGTATCTCGAGCTGTCCTCACTCCTACCTGTCTCGTATTTACTGCTCTGAAGACTTAGCCCAGATTCCCTCTGCTAGGAAGCTGGAGTTGGCAACCAGAAGGAGAGCCCATCTCTGTGTGGGCTGAATTGTACATGCAAGCTCAGGACCGTGGGAGTGAACTTCACCAAAGAGCTGGGAGCATCAAACCAGCTGGTCTGAGGGACAGAGAACTCCCATAATTTTTTGGCTCCTGGCTTGTTTTTTGGGCTTGTATTTCTGCTTTTTGATTCTAAAATTAATTCTTGTGAGAAAGCTTTCCTCCCTTTTTTGTTTAGTCTAGCTCAAGGTGATTCCTATTACTTGCATCCTAAGGTGGTTCACTCCTGATTGCTGAAATAGTGGTTGTGACTCAATGTCTGGGAAATAAGATAAAGGAATGGACATAAGGAAAGAGGAAACCACCCTTCAAAGCAATTTTGGAACTCTTTTTCTGGAATGACCATCAGCGCTCTCATCACATGAGACACAAAAACATGCAACAGTAATGAATGCCATTCAGCAAGACACCACCACATATTGACATGAACATGGCTGTGAGACACTGATATACCAAGGTAATGAAACCTTGCTGAGTTATTTATACAGTACTACCAATGTAAGCACATGGTGGCAAGATCATAAACTTAATTCTCAGATCTTGTATAATAACAGCTCTGATGGTCATTCCAGAAAAGGAATTCCAAAATTGCTTTGAAGGGTGGACTAGGTACTGGTATCTGTGTACCTTAGGTATGGCTTGGGTATGGCTTCCCAAGAGAAGTACTTTGAAAATGACTATAGTGGTATTCAGCAATGAGGTATGCAGCACTTTTTCTAGGATGAATTTGCAAACTTAATTGTCAGACCTTCATATGTTACCAAAATTCCATCCCTAGGCATACACCCAAGACAAGTAAAAACACATGTCCGATGGATTAGTAAACTTTGGTACATGTATACCATGGAATATTATGCAGCCTTAAAGAAAGATGGATGGAGCTTTCATATTTACATGGATGGAGCTGGAACATGTTCTCCTTAGCAAAGTATCTCTAGAATGGAAGAAAAAGTATCCAACATATACACCGCTAGTATGAAGCAAATTTATATCTTTCAAGCGAAGGCTACAACCCATTTATTGCACAAAAAGATGGGGAAAGGGGAGATGGAGGGAAGGGGAGGGAGAGGGTAGGGGAGAGGGATAAAGGGTAAGATCACACTTGTGGTGCATATTTGAAGAGTCAGGAGAAAACGTCTAAATACAGATCAAAAATGTTTTCACACAGTAAATGAGAAAATATCATGAATGTTATATCAATCAGGTTGATAAAAATATCTCTGATTGTATGTGAAGCCCGCACAATGTACCCCATGACTGAATTATTGTACACAGCTATGACTCAATAAAAAATAATAAAATAAATGAATGCAAGACATGAAAAAATTAAAGGATGTATTGAAGCTTAAGAAATTTAAGGGGTCATTTGAAGCACATAATAATGCAGGGGAGCCTATACATATCAGATTAAATCATGCAGAAGAAATAATTTCAGGGCTAGAGGATAATACTCTTGAGCTAATACAGAGATTTAATGAGGCAGAAAAGAAGAGAATAAAAGCACAGAAATTACATAGAAAATTAAGGGACTGCATAAAGTATTCAAACATGAATTACAGGTATCCCCAAAGGGAAAGAAGAATGACACAAATGAATGGAAGCAATACTGAAGGATATCACAAATGTATATTTCCCAAACATCACCAAGGATTCTGACATACTCAGTTTAGTTAAATATTGAAATCCAGGTTATCATTATTCAAACAGAACATCTCTTAGACACATTGTAGTGAGCCTTTTCAAACTCATGACAAAAAAGAAAATTCTGCAAACAGCGTGGAGTAAGCACCAATTGACTTATGGGGAAAATCCATCATGGTGACAGCAGACATTGCAACTGAAATTTTTAAAACTGAAAGAGGGTGATCATATACTTTTAACTTTCTTAAACAAAACAATATCAGCCCAAGATTCTGTTTCCTGCTAAATTAAGCTTTAAATTCAATGGAGAAATGAAACTTTTACTGATGTGCAAACATTGAAGAAAGTTGTCTCAAGACCTGCTCTGCAGGAAATACTCAGACTCATTCTCCACACTGAAAACCACAATGAACCTCTTGTAAAGTACAGACCAAGAAACAAAAGGACAAATCATAGATTCTATAATGATGCAATGAACCTTCACAAAATAGGACAAATAGAACTCCACCATACTTTTCAATTCTCTCAATAAATGTGAATGACTTAAATTACTTACTGAAGGGGAAGAGTCTGGCTGACTAGATAAAAAAAACACAAACCATCTTTATGCTGTCTCCAGGAAAAACACACCTAACCTCAAAAGGCAATGTATGACTCAGAGTGAAGGGTTGTAAAATAATATTTTAGGCAAAATGAAATCAGAAGAAAGGAAGAATCACAGTTATGTTATCAGATACAAGTGTATTTGAAGAAAAAAATGAAGAAAAGAAAGACAAAGGTGGTCACTATATCTTAGCCAAGAAAATAATAAAACAAGACAACATTTTAATTTGAAATGTATATGAACTCAAGTTAAATGCTTCAAAATTTATGCAAAAAATACTAAATGGTCTGAAAAATATGACATTCTACAACACTATAATTTCTGGGGACTTTAACACCCGTCTGATGGAACTGGACAGATCTTGTAAATAGAAACTGAATGAAGAAACAAGAGACTTAAATGCAACCTTAGAACAAATGGGCTAAATAACTATATACAGAATTAACCATCCTGAAGATAATGAGTATACATTATTCTCATCAGCACATGGATCATACTCTAAAATTGATTACATCTTGGGACACAAATCAAACTTCAACAAAGTTAAAAGAATTGAAAATATACATAGTATATTTTCAGACCACAGGGGAATAAAAAAAGAAGTCAACTCCAAAAAATATCCCTTTATCTCCACACAGTTTTAGAAAATATACAGCCTTACACTGAATGACAATTGGGTGGAAGTACAGATAAAGAAGAAAATTATTTGATTCGTCAAAATTAGTGAATAAAGCCACAGGCTATCTAAACGTGTGGGATACTGGAAAAAACACTTGTAAGAGGGAAACTTATCACATTCAATGCCCATATTCAAAATGGAGAATGAGGGAACATTAACAACCTAATGAATCATCTAAAGGAAATGGAGAAGAATGTACAGTCCAACCCCAAGGACTCCAGAAGAAAAATAAAAAACACAAAAGTAAATGAGACATAAACAAAATCGAAAACAAAGAACCATTCAGAAACTTACCAAACCCAAAAATTGGTTCTTAGGAAGCATAAATAAAAATCTATAAATGTTGGCCACATTAATTGGAAGCTAAAAAATAATATTGTTAATAACCTCAATGAAGAACAAAAAAGAGGTTAAACAAGATGCCACAGAGATAAAAGGGAATATCTCTGATTACTACAAAAAATACTTTTGAAAAAAAAAAAAAGAGAATGTGGTGGAAATGGGCCAATGCCTGGAATCACACAACTTTCCTAGGCTTAACCAGGAAGAAATATACCTCTTAATCAGAAACATCTCAAACACCAAAATTGAAGAAATAATACAAAGGCCCTGGCCAAGATGTCTCCACATCAGATTTATATCAAACCTTCAAAGAAGAGATTGTACTTACACTGCTGAAACTATTCCAAAAGGCTGAGAAAGAAGAAACCTTCCCTAACAAATTCTAGGAAGTAAACATCTCCCTGATACCCAAATTAAGAAAGGACCCAACTAAAAAGGTGAACTTCAGATCACTTTTACTAATAAATATTGATAAAAATACTTAATACAATCCTGTCAAATAGAACACTGCTACACATTAAAAATATGTATGTACTTCACAATCAAGTAGGCTTCATCTGAGAAATGCAAAGTTTGTTAAACATTTGCAAATCTGGAAGATGGCCAACTGGGAGCAACCCTCTGCAGAGGCTCCTGACTAGAGGGAAAAAAACTGGACAGAATCAGACTCTATGAAGCCTAAAGTGGGGAGCTAAGCCAAGAAAGAAGTTAAGTAAGCTGTAACTCCAAGGAAGAGCAGTGAAGAAAACAAATTACAAGTACAAAGCCTATAGACTAGAGGATGTGAGACCCCTCCTCCAAGGAGAAAACCCTCTGCAGGCTATCTGTGAGTAAGCAGGGAACAAAACACCTCTCATTTTACCTTGTCGGAGAGAGCTGATAAACACTAATTTTCTATCTCCAGGGATGTCTCACTTATGAAATGAAACACAGCGCCACCAGGCATAAAATTGAACAAATATTTCCCCCACAAGTTCAAACTCCCAGTTCACCCTTCCACCCTCACATGGCAGTCTGAAGTTCTGCCCTTGCAAAGTGCAGAGTGTTTGGTCTTTTCCTGAGAGATCTGGGCATAATGTGGACCACCAACCATCAAGACAGAATCTGTAACTAACAGGGAAGAAAGAGGGTGTGGGAAGAAAGGGACATTTGGCAGGAGGAGGAGCAGTCCCCTGGTTATGACTTTGCTCAATCAGTTGTTGACCCTTGGTTCGGGCTTTGTCTGGCAGGATGGGATGCAGAACCCTTGGCTCTGATGGCACCCACAGCAGGAGAGTGGATTCCTTCTGTAGCCTGAGTTCAGCAGGCAGGGATGATCCCCATCTCCTGCTGGGCCTGTGAGCAGCGGATTGCCAGGCATGGAATGAGACCTGAGGGAAAGGGTGTGGTACCCAGATTCCAACAGAACCCTCAAGCAGAGGTTTTCTGGGTGTGAACCAAGACCTGAGGGCAAGGACTTGGTCCACCATCCACAGAAGTGCTGGTGACCAGAAGCTTACTGGGCGGGGGCAGAGATATGCCATGTGAGCAGGGCGTGGTGCCCTGACTCCAACAGAGACTGTGAACAGAGGCTTGCCAGGCAGTGGACTGAGACTGGCAGGCAGGGGTATGGTCTCCTGACTCCAACTGGTCTGGCAAGCAGAGGCTTGTTGGGTGTAGACTGCAACCAGTGGGCAAGGGCATGGCCCCTAGCTCCAACTGGGCCTGTGAGCACAGAAGTGGAAAATAGTGTGGACTGAGTCTCATGGGCAGGGCCATGTATTCCTGGCTCCAATTGTGCTGTTGGAGACCCTTGAATCCCTCTCTATTGAGCAGAGTTTGCACTGCCTGAAACAATTTAATTGGAACTTGTGTATGGGAGTGTCCACTCAGGGAAATTCAGAGGTTGACCTTTGAAGCTTGGTAGTGGAAAAGAATTGAAGGGTGGGGGCTGGGCACCACAGCTGTGTCTATCTCTTCACAGATAAGATTTCAACCTAATATTGTGGCTTCTTAGGATAGGGGAGTGGCTGGCTGATATCAAAACAGAGCTAACTTGTGCAATCTCACCAAGTATGACCTCAAAGTCTCTGGCCAAAACTCTGAAAGGGGCTTTTGGGAGGCTGTAGGAGATAAGCCATAATTACAAAGCCTAGCACTTTGGTAAGGGGCTATCTCTAATACCTGGGAACCCAAATTAAATGTCACCCTAACAGTTCTAATAAAAAAATGGTGGAAAATAAACATGGCAAGGAACTAATGGAAGAACTCTGGAAACATGAATAACCAGAGTAGATCAACACCTCCAAGAAATGACAAAGGAGATACAACCAAAGATGCCATGCATAGATAAATGGCTGCAATGTCAGAAATAGAATTCAGAATACAAACAGCAAATAAAATGAATAGAGTGGAATAAAAGATAGAAATTGAATTCCAAAGAGTAGTTCTAAAGCTGTCTGAAGAAATTAATGAATTCAAAGACAAAGTCACCAAAGATATGGGCATAATGAGAAAAGAGATAGCAGTGCTCAAGGAAATGAAAAAGTTAGTTAAGGAGTTCCAAAATACAGTAGAATCCCTCAGGAATAGAATTGACCAGGCAGAAGAAAGGATCTCTGAAACTGAAGACAAAGCTTTTTAACATTTCCAAACACTCAAAGAGGCAGACAAATGGTGAGCAAAAACTGATCATTCCCTGAGAGAGGTGTGAAATCACTCCAAAAGAGCAGATATTCATCTTATAGGAATTCGCGAAGGAGAAGAGGATGGTCCTAAAGGTACAGATGCTTTAATTCAAGATATTTTGGAGGAGAATTTCTCAAGCATTGAAGAGATACAGAACTTCAGATAGCAGACAGTTTCAGAACCCCAGCAAGACTCAATACAAATAAAGCATCTCCTACACACATTGTGATTAACTTTTCCAAAGTTAAGATGAAGGAGAAAATTCTGCAAGTAGCCAGATGTAAGAAAAGCATCACCTACAAAGGAAGAAATATTAGAATTACTGTAGATCTCTCAGCCATTAGTTTCAAGTCAGAAGAGGATGGTCATAGACTTTCAATCCCCTAAAACAAAACAACTTTCAGCTCAGGATACTGTATCCAGCTAAAGTGACTTTCATTTGTGATGGATAAATCAACTACTTTATTGACTTACACATGTTGAAGAAATTAGTCATAACTAAACCAGATCTCCAGGATATTCCCAGATCCATCCTCTAAAATGACAAACACAATGCTCTACATGCAAAGTAAACTCACCCAGAAATTTTTGAAGAAAACCCAACTTCCACAATGGTGAAAGGATTAAAAATGTCCACAGGACATCTGAAAATCATGACTCACAAGACAGAACCAAGCTTACCAATTATTTCAATTAACATGAATGGTTTAAATTTTCCACTACAGAGACATAGGCTGGATCACTGGATAATACACTCAGACCAGATATATACTGTATAGAGGAATCTCATCTTACCTTAAAGGAAAAAAATAGACTCAGGGATCTGAGTGAAGGGATGGACAACTATAATACAGGCAAATAGAAACCAGAAAAAAGCAGGAGGAGTTGCAATTTTAGTTGCAGATACAATTGGCTTTCAACCAACAAAGATAAACAAAGATAAGAATGGAGACTACATATTTGTCAATGTAAACACTGAATATGAAGATATTTCAATAATTAACATTTATGCACCCTACCAGAATGCTTCTCAACTTATAAAGCAAAGCCTAATGGATATGAACAACTATATATCTGCCTGCACTATAATAGTTGGAGATTTTAACACCCTTTTAACAGTTTTGGATCGATCCTCCAAGAAGAAACTAAACAAAGAAATATTAGACTTAAACCTGACCCTAGAACAAATTGACTTTACAAACCTCTACAGAACATTTCATCCCAATAAAACTGAATATACATTTTTCTCACCAGCCCATGGATCATCCTCCAAAACAGATAATATCCTAGGATACAATGCCAACCTCAGCAGATTTAAAAGAATACAAATTATTCCTTGTATCTTCTGAGACTACCATGGAATAAAAGTGGTACTCAACAGCAACAGGAATCTTCATACTCAAAGCCATGGAAACTAAATAATATTAGGCTAAATGAAATCTGAGTCAAAGACAAGATTAAGAAGGAAATAACCAAATTTTTGGAACAAAATGATAATAAAGACATAAATTATTAAAACCCGTGGGATACTTCAAAGGCAGTCATAAGAGGGAAATTTATAGCATTGGAAGCCTTCATCAAGAAAACAGAAAGAGAGGAAGCCAACAACTTAATGGATCATCTCAAGCAACTGGAAAAGGAAGAACATTCCAACTCCAAACCCAGCAGAAGAA
>CAUYRH010011078.1:0-26827 GCA_963574655.1 Perodicticus potto | reverse complement strand
AAAAACTGGTCTGGCGTTGTGGCGGGCGCCTGAAGTCCCAGGTACTTGGGAGGCGGAGGCAAGAGACTCGCTTGAGCCCAGGAATTGGAGGTTGCTGTGAGCTGTGATGCCACAGCACTCTACCCAGGGTGACAGCTTGAGGCTCTGTCTCAAAAAAAATAAAAATAAAATAAAACCCAGTTTTCCCTGGGTCCTGAACTTCGGCTCTACACCTTGGGGAGAAATAAACTAGTAAAAATACATACAGTCATTTATATTTTGCAAAGTAGGGGGAGAATATACCAAATTGCAGTAGTTTGCTTAAATTAAGTTCCTGTTGCAGGAGAACTAAACATAAAGCTTAGCCCCACAACTTAGTTTTTCAGGATGAGGAAGGGAGAGTGTCTATGTTAGTGCCAGGCGCGTAATAGGACATTTGTTGGATAAATGAATGAAAACATAAAAGAATTAGCGAAATTGTATTTGGTAGTTTCTCTTCAGTCACAATTCAATAGATGTGATTATTGTAAAATGCTGATATAGTGAAGAGATTTTTTTCCCCTTCTATTTTTTCTAATTCTTGGTAACTGTTGGCTAATACAAGGGTCAAATCAAATTTTATTTTATCTTATTTTTTGGAGACAGTTTCACTTTGCCGCCCTCGGAAAAGTACTGTGGTGTCATAGCTCACAACAACCTCAAACTTGAGCTCAAGCGATTTTCTTGCCTCAGCCTCCCCAGTAGCTGGGACTACAGACACCTGCCACAACACCTGGCTATTTTTAGAGATGAAGTCTCCCTCTGGTATGAACTGGCTTTGGCCTCCCAGCATGCTAGGATTACAAGCATGAGCCACTGCACCCAGCCCAAATCAAATTTTAAAAGCCAGCAAACAGAGAGTAGAAGAAGGAAAGAACCAAAATGAATGAAAAGACCATAGGCAGTAGGCACCTGTGCCTCAGTGGGTAAGGCGGCTTCACATACCGAGGGTGCAGGATGGCCCCAGCCAAACTGCAACAACAACAACAAAAAGCCAGGTGTTGTGGCGGGCACCTGTAGTCCCAGCTACGTGGGAGGCTGAGGCAAGAGAATTGCCTAAGCCCAGGAGTTGGAGGTTGCTGTGAGCTGTGACACCACAGCACTCTACGGAGGGCGATACAGTGAGCCTCTTGTCTCTAAAAAAAAAAGAAAAAGACCATAGGCATGGGGGTGTGTGGGGTGGTGGAGAATGAAGAGAGACATTCTCTCCCACGGCTGCTTCCGGGAAGGAAAAGATTCTGTATCTGCCAAAAAACATGAAAAAACTGCAGAAGTGGATTAATTTTTCTCACTAAATTGTGAAATAGTTAGATTTTGACTGTACTATTGTAAAAACAGGGATAACCCTGCATCTGTGCCCACCCCTAACCCCAGCAAGCGAGTCCTGCTGTGGCTTTGGATGGGGTGGGAGATGGAAGGTTGCATGTTTAGATGAGAAAAGCAAGTTCCCTACCTCTCCCGCTGGCAGGGAAGCATTTATGCAGGAAGTGAACTTTCAAAGACTTACAAAAACAAATTTAAAAAAGGAAGTGGATGGGCTTACCTACAACTTTTAAGGAATAAGTGATTTTTTAGAAGGGGATGCTCTAATAAAGGGAAAAACAGTGACCATTTTAGTGCTTCTGGGGCAAGCCCACTCCAGAGCCCATGTCTGCAGCCCATGCAGTTAAGCTTTTCCGACAGGGGTGTCCAATGTTTTTTTTTCTTTTCCTCTTCTTAGAAGAAGAGTTCATTGTCTTGGGTAACACATTAAACAAATGAACACTAATAAAAGCTGA
Organism: Perodicticus potto; assembly: GCA_963574655.1. NCBI lineage: Eukaryota > Metazoa > Chordata > Mammalia > Primates > Lorisidae > Perodicticus > Perodicticus potto. The sequence goes on along the minus strand of CAUYRH010011078.1, from coordinate 25,031 downwards.
TGAGGAAAAAAAAAAACCAAAACGGTCTGTACATACTTTTCATGATATCCAACACTACAAATAAGCAAAAGAAGTCCTCACAAAATCAAAATGGCCACGAGTTGTACATCCCTGGGTAGCAGCTAGACCATCTGATCTAGATATGGTGGGATGGAAAACAGAAAGGGGAGGGTGGAGTGAGGAACTCTGTGTGTTTTCTTAAATGACCTGCAGAAGTGATAAGCCTCTTGAGCCTGAAGATTAAAACAAATTCATTCCTCAATCCCAGAAAGAGTGCAGCTTTGTTTGGTTACATACCTGGTGGGGACAACTCTCATTGCATATTCTGCAGTCTGTAACTTTCAAGTATCTTTGGTCTGCATAGCTGTGTCCTGTACATTTATATCCCCCCTTGCTGCTGCCCTCCCTCTCCAACTGCCTTTCATACACCAAATTCCATTCTGGGTCATCATCTGAGAGATGACACCAGCTTCTAAGTGAAGGGTGGTACTGTCAGCTGTCATTGAAAGCAGCACAGGCTGCTGCAGGCTTGAGGCTGCTGTGCCCACCACCTCCTGCTAAAGAACCGTGGTCTTTGCACTCTGCCTCCATGCAAATTGCACTCATGGAGGAGGCTTGGGGGGGCATGACCTAGGGCCTAGAACCTGCTCTGGCAGGTTGAGGAGTGGAGGCAGTTTTGGTAGACAGCCTGAATCTCTTAGTGAAATACTGCAATCAGATTAGATTCTCTATAGGTCAAAAAATAAAGATTCTGATCCCCCTTCCCTATTCCAGCCACACAGCCTGACATGTTGGTGGTCAGTTTTAATCTACCCAGGGACATGCATGGCCTGACCCCAGCAGCCATCTACCTGGTATGTGGGGGGCTGGGAGGTTCTAACTCTCACCACCTCCCCTAGCTGCTCACCCCGGAAGCCATAGTGAGAACTGTTGTAATCAGTTTTTTCCTCATAATAAGAATCATTTCTAGCCTCTATGGATTTGTTTTCCCTTATACATTTGCCTTTGGAACCCATTTCTAGGAACTGATTAGTTACTAATACGAGGGACTGCCTTAGTGAAGGAATTACTCCAAGGATGCAGAATTTTCATCTCACCTCACTGCCTCTTGTCCTGCCTCACCCATCTTGCTTCCTATTTTTTTTATTTCTTTGTGATTTTTTTTCAAGTTGTTTTTTAGAGACAGAGTCTCACTTTATCGCTCTCGGTAGAGTGTTGTGTCGTCATAGCTCACAGCAACCTCCAACTCCTGGGCTTAGGCGGTTCTCTTGCCTCAGCCCCCTGAGTAGCTAGGACCACAGGTGCCTGCCACAACGCCTGGCTATTTTTTGTTGCAGTTTTGGCCGGGGCCAGGTGTGAACCCAGCACCCTTGGTATATGGATCTGGCGCCCTACTCACTGAGCCACAGGCGCCACCCTTCTTTGTGATCTTTAATCCCTGCTTTTTCCTTTTCCTACTTTCTTCATCCATGACCTTCATTCTGACTTCCCTTACCTTCCTACACAGTGTAGATCAGTTTTGTGTTGTGGTGGTTCGGGGGGAGTGTGTGTGCGTGTGTGTTTGTGCACTTATTTCTTTATACCATGGGCATTTTGTTCCCTTGACTTCCTTCCATTCTCCATCAGGAATATCCCCCCATCTACTTTCCTTGGTAATTTCCCAAATTGCCACTTGCTCTTGCTCCTGGGATGTCAAAAGAGTGTGCTTGGTTGGACCCACTGTGAATTCAGATAATCTCGGAAGAGGACATTCAGTTTTCCAGCACTTCTTTTCATCATCTTCTACCTCTGTAATTCTAACATTTCCCATGGAAGATCTAACTGTTCCCCCTTCCCACTCTCTACAGAGTGAATCGACTTCTTCTTTAAGTACAGTACTTCCCATTGGAACGTCCACAAATATTTTTGCATCTTCTATTATTTATTTATTTTCTTTCTTCTCTCTAAGAAATCTATCCTCTCTTCAAAAGCTAAATTTTGTGACTTCCTCCTGCAAAGGCTAATTTCTATGACTTAAACTCACCCCCCCCACCCTCGTAGGACTATACTCTATCAAGCGTCACCTTCTTTTATTTTATTTTATTAATTTATTTATTTTGAGACAGAGTCTCCCTCAGTAGAGTGCTGTGGCATCACAGCTCACAGCAACCTCAAACTCTTGGGCTTAAGCGGTTCTCTTGCCTCAGCCTCCCAAGTAGCTGGGACTATAGGGCCCACCACAATGCCCGGCTATGTTTTCGTTGCAGTTGTCGTTGTTTAGCAAGCCCTGGCCGGGCGCGAAACCACCAACCTTGGTTTATGCGGCTGGCACCATAACAACTGTGCTATGGGCACTAAGCCAGGGGGATTTTTTATTTTTTATTTTTCATTTTTTTGCAGTTTTTGGCCGGGGCTGGGTTTGAACCCGCCTCCTCTGGCATATGGGTCAGGTGCTCTAGTCCTTTGAGCCACAGGCAGCACCCCAGGTGGATTTTTTTTACTAGCTATCTGATATCTCTCTGATGTTACCCTTATTTGGTGGTCTTGGTTCCTTTGACAATCATCAGTTTGAACACTTCAAAACAAGCCAGATTTGGGGGCATCTCACGCAATGCATCGATAGTCCAAAATTATAATACGTTTGTTACAGACTGAATGTTTGTGACCCACCCCAACCTCATATGTTGAATCCTAACCCCCAAAGTGGTGGTATTAGGAGGTGGAGGGCTTTGAGGAGGTGGTTAGGTCATGAGAGTGGAGACTTCATGAATGGGACCCCAGAGATCTCTGATCTGTCTTGCTTTCTTTCCTCCATGTAAAGACACAATGAAAAGACTGCAGTCTGAAATTTCACTAGTATGCAACCATGCTGGCACCTGATCTCAGAATTCCAGCCTCCAGGACTGGGAAAAATAAATTTCTGTTGTTTCCAAGCTACCTGGTCTATGGTATTTTATTATAGCAGCCTGGACTGGACAAGACAGATTTGATACACTCTCTTAATATTTTCTATCTAAATTTGCTGCCAGGGTGGGGGACAGGGTTATAAATAGACCTAGGGAAATGTATGTTGAGTGGAAGCAAAGTAATTATTAAGAAACTAAAGGAAATCCTTTATCTGCCCATTCAAAGCTATTATCTCTGCATTGAGGAAATAAGGCCAGGCCTGGCAGAAAACAATTCCTCCCTTAGCTTCTGTAATTCTGTATCTCCTGGTTTTCTTAGTACTCAAAACTTCTTTATCTCCAGCCTTTCCCCTTCTCCTTTCCTAAACGTGGTGCTCTCTGGTATTCTATCTGCAGACATTTTCCTTTATTTTCTCTCATTCTCAATTCCACGGATGTCCTTAGCAAGCACATCTGTAAATCACTTCTGGGCAGGCAGATTCCAAATCTCTCGCCTTGTAAGGTCCTGAGTGAAAAACAAGGACATTTTCACCGCCTGCTGAACATTTTCCCCTGAGGTGGAACCCTGAGCATCTCATTCAACATTCCCAATCGGACTCAGTATCCTATCACGCTAAGTGGCTTATTTCAATTCTCATCATTCTAATAGCATCACCATTCTCCTAGATTCCCAAATTTGAAAACTTGGTACCTCTGTGCTGCTTCTCTGTGCTTCTCTCCCTGCATTCCTTCAAAATCTATCGAAAGTGCACTTAGAATAAGCCTGGCATATATATTCTTATGATACCTATCTTATTCTGTCTGATTACAGGATGTGACCGTCTGAAGGAAAATCTGTAAAAAGCCATTTAAATAGTATTTGGACATGTAGGTTACTGTCAATTACATTATTATTCATTCTACAGAAAACATACAATCTAACAAAACAAGTTATTTTTGACAAGTACGAGATGTAAAATCTAACTTCTACCTGCAATAATTTCATTTTAACAGATTTAAATTACATGCAGTTATCATATTTTTACATACTAGAAGAGTGACATGTTAAAACTATATGCCTGTCATTTTGAAAAGTCATTTTATTTTATTATGAAAAATTTAAACATACAAGGAAGAGAAAATAATAAAATGAACTCTCATATGACTGTTGGCTCAGTTCAATACTTACCAAGATTTTGCATTATGTGCATAATATGTTTTTTCTTTTCTTATTTTTTTTTTTTTGGTTTTGGTTTGTTTTCGTTTGTTTTGAGACACAGTCTCAGTTTGGTGCCCTTGGTAGAGTGCCATGGCATCATACTCAAACTCTTAGGCTCAAGTGATCCTCTTGCCTCAGCCTGCCAAGTACAGGTGCCCACCACAACACCTGGCTATTTAGAGATGGGGTCCTGCTCTTTCTCAGGCTGGTCTCGAACTCCTGAGCTCAAGCAATCCACTTGCCTTGGCCTCCCAGAGTACTAGGATTATAGGCGTGAGCCACCGCGCCTGGCTTTCTTTTCTTTTTGTTGAAGCATGTAAAGCAAACCTCAAACCTATTTCACCCCTATCTAATTCATTATGCTGTTATGATAGTGCTGTATAATGCTGTTATATAATTTTACATAATATAATAAGCTTATTCATGCAAGCATATAAAGCATATGATAGTGTTATAATGCCATTATAACACTAGCTAAATTGAGAGCTATTACTTGGTTTATAAAACCTTGTCCACAATCAAACTCTGTTGTCTCAGAAAATGTGTTCTTACAATGGTTGGGGTTTTCCCCCCTGTGGTATTGTTTGTTTTCCTCAGGAGCCACACAGATTCTACCCACTGCGTTTGGTTGTTAAGGCTTCTACGTCCTTTTCAGTGCCCTTTCCATGTCATTGACTTGTGAAAGAAACCAGATCCATAATGTCAGAAAGCCCAGTAGTCTGTGTTGCTTGTTTACTTCCTTCCTGCAGCTTTAGTTTAAGGATTTGTTTGTCTATTTTTTTTTTTTCTCAGAGTCTCACTTTGTCACCCTGGGTAGAGTGCCATGGCATCACAGCTCACAGCAACTTCAAACTCTTGGGCTCAAGTGATTCTCTTGCCCCAGCCTCCTGAGTAGCTGGGACTACAGGTGCCTGCCACAACGCCCGGCTATTTTTAGAGACAGGGTCTTGTTCTTGCTCAGGCTGGTCTCTAACCAGTGAAGTCAGGCAATCCACCTGCCTCAGCCTCCCAGAGTGCTAGGATTATAGGCATGAACCATTACGCCAGCCTATGTTCCTCTATTTTTAGATTTCCTGTAAACTTATGCTGCTCTTTTTTTTTTTGGAGACAGAGTCTCACTTTATCATCCTCAGGAGAGTGCGTGGCATCACAGCTGACAGCAAAATTCAGCTCCTGGCTGGGCTTAGGTGATTCTCTTGCCTCAGCCTCCCCAGTAGCTGGGACTACTGGCACCAACCACAATGCCCTGCTATTTTTTTTTGTTGCAGTTTGGCCGGGACCAAGTTTGAACCCGCCACTCAGTATATGGGGCCGCTGCCCCACCCACTGAGCCACAGGTACCGCCCACCACTCATTTTATTTTTATATTTTGTATATTTACCCCACTCATTTTTTTTTTTTTTTTTTTTGTAGAGACAGCGTCTCACTCTATTGCCCTCGGTAGAGTGCTGTAGAGTCACAGCTCACAGCAACCTCCAGCTCTTGGGCTTAGGCGATTCTCTTGCCTCAGCCTCCCAACTAGCTGGGACTACAGGTGCCCGCCACAGCGCCCAGCTAATTTTTGATGAAGTTGGGCCGGGGCCGAGTTTTGCTCGGTATATGGGGCCGGCGCACTATTCGCTGAGCCACAGGCACCGCCCTTCCCCACTCATTTTTATGAGTGACCACCTATGGGTTACTCATAAAAATAGGTGTCTTTCAGTGATGCGATTTTTCCTGGATTCATTTCAGTTGGTTCCTGTCAGATACCAACTGTGATGAATTAGTCATATTCTAGTGGTTTCCCAAAGAGTCGATTGATGACATAATGCAAAGGCTGAGGACATATACAAACATGGGGTAAAGCAAAGTATTTTAGAAGAAATTCAGGAAATGATTATCATTGTTTTACAGTTAGATTCTGTGATTCGATATGCTGTACTGTAAACATATTCTCTTTTCAAAAAATTATCCATTACAAAACTTTTTACTCATTTCAAAGAAATAAAATACCCCAGTACATCAATTATCGCTTCTAATTTGGAGAGCTGGGTTTTGAAGTTTTTAGATGTAAAACAGCAATTATTTTTAAATAACTAGAGGGATTTGGTTTATTTCTGTACAGACTTGCTATATTTAGTAGTGTGTATGAGAATCATTGGGTTTTATAAATTAAAAAACTGGAGTTCAGTGAGGTGGTATCTTTCCCAAATATATAGATAGTATCATCATTTTTTATCATAAATATACATACAATGACAGCTCTGAAGTTCATTCCAGAAAAGCGTTCAAAATTTCTTTGAAGCGTGGACTAGGCACTGGCATCAGTGCGTAGCTTTCTAAGGGGAGGATTTTGAAGGTGATTGTAGTCATATCCGGCAACGAGGTATGTAGCAGTTCTTTTTAGGATGAATTCACCAACTTAACTAGTTGTCAAACTCTGTATATGAATTTTTCATGATATGGTTTCTAAATATTTTCTCCAGAGGCTCAGTGCCCATCGCTTAGTGGTTAGGACCCTGACGACATACACCAGGTTTGGTGGGTTCGAACCTGGCCCGGGCCTGCTAAACAACAATGACAACTGCAACAAAAAAAAATAGCTGGGCGTTGTGGTGGGCCCCTGCAGTCCCACCTTAGGAGGTTGAGGCAAGAGAATCGCTTGAGCCCAAGAGTTTGAGGTTGCTGTGAGCTAGGAGACCACGGCACTCTACCCAGGGGGACAAAGTGAGACTCTGTCTCAAAAAAAATGTTTTTCTTCAGAATGATTTTTTTTTTTTGGCAGTTTTTGGCTGGGGCTGGATTTGAACCTGCCACCTCCGGCATATGGGGCCGGCATCCTATTCCGTTGAGCCACAGGTGCCGCCCCCTCTTCAGAATAATTTTTAATGTAAAACAAATTTTATTAGTTAATGTCTTCTTATTTTTTTCCCAAAGTTAACTGATAACTCCATACTGAGTGTCAAAGTCAAAGCCTTCTATAATAGACATACTCTTATCTGACAATGTGAATGTTACTTTCTTTGCATTATTATTATTATTATTGCTTAATATTTCAATGCAGCAATCGTCTGATTTTTTTTCTGAATGTATTTATCTTCGTTCATTCTTTACAAGGTTTTTATTTCTAGTCCTTATCTTAAACATTGTTATTGTTATTAAATGTTAAGCCTTTTTAATTCTGTGGAGCAAAACGTGGAAACCTAATAAACACATATATATGTAAAAAATACAAAAAATTTTAAAAAATTTCATAAATGATATTGGCACAATCATTATAATTACTTATATTTATGGAGTACCTGCAATGTGCTAAGTACTTGTTACACTCTTTACATGTAATAAGTTATATAGATTTCACAAAAATCCTATGAAAAAGTCCCTAGAATTATTCCCATTTAATAAGGAAGCAGAGGCGCAAATCAATTAGGTTCCTCTTCTGGTGACTTTCTCACAGCCAGTAAATGACAGGGCCAGGATTGGAATCTAGAAAGCTTTGCTCCTGAGCCTTAGTGCATAACTTCCATGATGTACAAAGCTTGTATTAAAGTGGGCAAGTGGGAGATGGCAGAAATATCTCCTCAGTTCTCAGCCCGTGCAGGCCACTGCCCACTTCCAGAGTAGCTCTAGGAAACTTTTCCAGTTACAGAGGGGCTTCAGGGAATCCCCGTCCAAATAAGGCGGTGTGGGAGAGAGCTGAGCATACTGTTGAAGAACAGCGGAAAGCCCCTGCCATCGAGAGAGTCTAGCATTTTCCCTTCGTGTCTCTTCTGAGAGAACTAGTCAGTTAGTTTACAGCCACTGCACAGGGTGTCACAAAAGGAACGCAGATAAATGTCCTTGGAGGGAATCCAGACCATGTTATGGAAGGCCACATTGCCCTGACCCACTGTGCCTTCCAAAAACACTGGGAAGAGAGAAGTTTGCACTTGGAAGATTATCTGGAAGGGAGAAGGCTTTGGTGAAAAGTTGCTTGGCACACATGCCTTTTTGTGCCTTTTTCATCTATGATGAATAGTTCGCTTTAGATCTTCAAAAACTTCTGTAGAAAAAGCCCTTCTAGATTAAGATAACATTGTACCAAACTCGCAGTTGGATCACTTGGGTTTTGTTTCGTCTGTTGCAGAAACATCTGTCTGTGTCTGGAGCCACTCTACACAGCCTGGAACACTAACGCCGAGAGTATTTGTATTAGTTTGCGAGTGCTGCTGGAGCAAAGTGTCCCGGCCTTGTCTTCAGGGTTGGTTCCCTCTGAGGGCGCTGAGGAAGAGTCTCTTCCGCATCTGTCTTTTAGCTTCTGGTGGTTTCTGGCAGTTTTCGGCTCTCCTTGGCTGGCAGATGCATCACCTGATCAATGTCTGCTTGCTCATGTGGTGTTCTTCCTGTGTTCATGTCTGTCTCCTTGGCCAAATTTCCTCTTTTTCTGAAGACATCAGTCATATCTGATTAGGGCCCCTGCAAACGACCTCATTTTTAACTTGATTTATTTCTCAAAGATTGCTATGTTTGAATATTTCTCCTGTCTCAAACTTGTGGAAATTTCATTTCCCATATGGCAGCATTGACAGATTGTACCTTCAAAAGGTGATTGGGTGATAAAGGCCTTGCCCTCATGCATGGGTTAAGTCCTGGATTAATACGGGAATGGATGATCATGGGAGTAGGCCCTGTGGCTTTATGAGGAGAGGCAGAGAGACCTGAGCTGGCATGCTCAGCCCCCTCGCCATAGGATGCCCTGCACGGCTTCGGGACTCTGCAAGAGTCCCCTAACAGCAAGAATCCTCTCATCAGCTGTGGCCCCTTGACCTTGAACTTAATAAAAGAAATAAATTCCTTTTCTTTATAAATGACCTAGTGTATTTTGTTATAAGAAACAGAAAATGGTCTAATATAAAGACCTTATTTCCAAACAGGGTCACACATGAGGTACTCCAGGTCAGGACTGCAATCTATCTTGGGGGTGGGGGGGAACACAGTTCAACCCATAACACTATTTTTGGTTCAAATTAATGTTTTGATTTTTTGTTTCCTTCTATTCTTTTTATTTCAGTTTATTTCTGTTTTCATTCTTCGATGAGAGAACTTTATTCTCCATTCTCTATGCTGTCCATTCCACATCCTTGCCCTTTCCTCTATCCCATCCTTTCTGCACTGATTCTGGGCTAAACTTCTAATAGCATAACTTTGAACAAGTAAATCTCTGCGTAGAAGCCTGCACTCCCCCAATGTTGAGTCTGGGCTCCGGGGCATTTGGGGCTCTTTTCCAATCTGGCCTCCAATGGAGCTTTCCTTAATAACTCTCCACTCCTGACTGGCTGTCCTTAAGCTTTGTGCTTATGCTGCCATTTTTTCTTACCTATTCCCTTTTTGCTAAAATATGGTCTCTCTTTTTCCTCTTTCTTTACCTAATCCACATCCTTACTTATTTGATAAGTTCAAGACCCACTTCTGAGTTCAGGTTGGTAGCTCAGACCTGCAATCCCAGCCCTTTGGGAGGTAAAGGCAGGAGGATTGCTTGTGGCCACGAGTTCAAGATCAGCCTGAGTGAGACCCCATCTCTCCTAAAAAACAAACAAAAAAAAAAAATTTAAAAGGCGGATGTGGCGGGCTGATGCCTGCAGTCCCAACTACTCTGGAGCCTGAAATAAGAAGATCCCTTGGGCTCAGGAGTTTAAGACTGCAGTGAGTTACACATTTCACCCCTGCACTCCACCCCAGAGAGAGAGATCCTGTTTCTTGCAAAAAGGAAATTAATTAATGAATTTAAAAAAAATCCCACTTCTCTCAGAAGAGAGTCCCTGACTCATTTCTGTGGGGAGTGCTCTCCCCAGTTATCACCACCTGTTCAGAAATCTGGAAACATTCACTCAGCTTGTGCCATCTAATCTGTTGTACTAAATGCTGTGTATAAAATAAGAGAAATAGATATCTTCATTTTCCACTTAGAGTACACGTTCCTTAAAGGCAAGTTATCTGTCACTTGCATGCTTTTTATCTTTTCTATCCTTACCAGTCCTTACACAAAAGAGGCAGTTTATTTTATCAAATCTAAAATGCTAAAAAATATAGGATGTGTCATTATTTTTTATATATCACCAGGAGGAAACAAAAGTGTAACCTCTCAATCTAGGACACAATATTTTCTTGTATTCTCTGTGCCATTGAGAGTGGCGATGATGCAGCATTTCTTAAAAGACTTCACACAGAACTAAAAACCGTTGGTGCTGGGCTCTCAAGCTGCCTGTGCAAGTGTGGAGAGAGAACTTATTTTTGACCCCTGTTGCAAAACAGATCAGATTCACCACTTGTCGCCACCCCCTTTCCCATAACCATTTGGGTCCTGAGAGCTAATTGAGTGTCCCCATATTGTTCTCTGGATTTTTTTCCCCAAGCCTCTGACACCCATTTAGACAAGAACTGACGCTGGAGTTTTTTAACATTTGAGGATGCACAGTCACAGCCACGTCATGACTGCCGTTATGACAGTAATTACACAATATAGCTTGATTTCCGAGATATAAAGATGTGAAGAAAAAATGTATGTTTTAAAATAAATGCATACATGTAGTTGACCAATCATTTGTTTTACAAAAAGCATAAGTATTTGTAGGGGACAATTCTGGTGTGTTTTTGTCCAGGATCCATTCAATTTTCTAATAACGGTCCTGCTATTTCTTTCAGTGGGTCCACTCCCTTGCTTACTGTGAGTTCAGGTACTTCTGGAGGCATTGGCCGTACCTATGATCCAGGGGTGGAACGTATACCCAAAGCTAAATTAATTAATGTGTTAATGTCCCTGGCCAAAATGATTGGTCCAGGGACAGTCTGGGATTTGAACCTGGGAGGATACAGCTCCCGGAGCTATTGAAGAAAACATTGAGGAATCAGAAGTAAGAAATCAGGAGAGGGGGCCGGGCATGGTAGCTCAGGCCTGTAATCCCAGCACTTTGGGAGCTGAGGCAGGTGAATTGCTTGAACTCAGGTTCAAGACCTGCCTGAGCCAGAGCAAACCCTGTCTCTACCAAAAATACAAAAAAAAAAAAAAAAAAAATAACACCTGAGGCAAGAGGATCGCTTGAGCCCAAGAGCTGGTCACCTCACATGTGACCCTGTTTGCAAATAAGGTCTTTATATTGGAGCTATGATATTGCCATGGCACTCTACCCAGGCCAACAGCTTGAGATTCTGTGAAGGAAAGAAAGAAGGAAGAAAGTAAGGAAGGAGGGAAGGAAGGAAGGAAGGAAGGAAGGAAGGAGAAGGAAATAAAGAAAGAAACCAGGAGAGAGAAAAAGTTAAGTTCCCATTACATACTTAAATCCTGGTTCTTGAGATACCAAGACGGAAGCACCTGGACAGGCTGGTGACATGAGCCCTTGTGCTTCTTTTTTGCTTCAGTCATCATGGATCTCAATATCCTCCTTTAGGAACTTAAATAATTCTGAATTGGAAGAAGGAAGATAAAGCGATAGACATGGAGACACATTCAACAAATATTTATTGCATGCCTACTACATACAGGCATGGTGCTAAATTTTGGGCTGTAAAATGAATAAAATAGTCTCTCTATTCAAGCTCTTTCCAGGTAGGAAGAGAAAAATTTCCACCATCCCTGACCAGGTTAATTTGGCATTTTAGTTGAATTCTTTTGTACCCTCTGAGCATGATAAATAACATTTTTTGTTTTTTTTTTTTTTAGAGACAATGTTTTACTCTGTCACCTCAAGCTGGAGGCCAGTGGCACGATCAGAGCTCCCTGCCGCCTCAAATACCCAGGATCAAGCCGTCCTTCTGCCACAGTCTCCCAAGTATCTGGGACCCTAGGCTTGGCCACTGTGCCTGGCTAATTTTATTTCTTTATTTATTTTTGAGACAGAGTCTCAAGCTATAGCCTTGGGTAGAGTACTGTGGCATCATAGCTCACAGCAACCTCCAATTCTTGGGTTCAAGTGATCCTCTTGCCTCAGTTTTTCTATTTTTAGTAGAGATAGGGTCTCACTTTTGCTCAGGCTGGTCTCAAACTTGTGAGCTCAAACAATCCACCTGCCTTGGCCTCCTAGATGCTAGGATTACAGGCATGAGCCACTGCGCCCAGCCTGTACTTGGCCAATTTTAAAAAGCAACCTTTTTTGTAGAAATAGGGGTCTTGCTATATTGCCCAGGATGGTGTCAAACTCCTGGCCCCAAGTGATCCTTCCATCTCAATCTACCAAAGTGCTGGAATTATAGGCATGAGCTACTGTGCCCAGCCAATGAATACTAATTCTTTTTTTTTTTGAGACAGTCTCACTATGTCACCCGGGGTAGAGTGATGTGGTGTCACAGCTCACAGCAACCTCCAACTCTTGGGCTTAAGCAATTGTCTTGCCTCAGTCTCCCAAGTAGCTGGGACTACAGGTACTTGCCACAACGCCAGGCTATTTTTTCTTTTGCAGTTGCCACCACTGTTTTAGCTGGTCAGGGCCAGGTTCAAACTCACCACCCTCGGTGTATGGGGCTGGTGCCCTACCCACTGAGCCACAGGCACCACCAAATACTAATTTTTTATAAGTGGCTTTGTTAGAATTTCCATAAGTATGCTATATAATGTATACAGTTTGGACATTTATATTTGTGCTAAATGCCATCTTTTTCATAACTGTAATCATTACAAAAATTTAAGACATGACAGCAATCTAGAATGTAGATTTAACATTACCTTTTAAAACTAGTAGTGCTGTTTCAAAGAAGCTGTTACTTGAGATATCCACAGAGAAAGTAGATGTTAGTTTCAATTAAATCTTTGTAGGTTTATGTATCACGCACTATTGATAGTCAAGGATTGGTTACTTGGTGGGAATCTGGAACAGAAAATACTCAGCAGATGAGGCTGAAGAATAAGGAAAAGATGTACCATTTGGGGAATAGTATCTGCTGTACCTGTATATGCCATATTTATATCATTACTTTATGTGGCTGAGGCAAGTCAACTGATGCTGGTTATTAATGTTCTGGACACAAACAATTCCACATTTTAGCATTCCCATAGTCCAACACCAAAAGATTTCCATAATTTAGAGCTGGTCAAAGGAAATATAATTTTTAAGCTTTTTAAAGCTTTTCTACTTAAAGCTCATAAAACCCAGTATCTTCAAGTGCATAATTGAAAAAACCGAGTTCATTATTAATAGTAATGAAATTGAAAACATCAAATGTTAAGTGAGAACACAGATTTCAGTAGAAATCTATACATGTAATGTACTTTTTTTTTTGAGATGGAGTCACACTCTGTTGCTCCAGGCTAGGATGCCCTAATGTCACAGCCTACCTCCCAGCAACCTCAACTCCTAGGTTCACGAGATCTTCCTGCCTCAGCCTGCCTAGTAGCTGGGACTACAGGCACCTGCCACAATGCCTGGGTAATTTTTTTTCTGTTTTTAGTAGAGACAGAGTCTCACTCTTGCCTCACTTATCTCACTCTTTCAAGGTCTTGAAATCTTGACCTTAAGTGATTCTCCTACCTCAGCCTCCCAGAGTGCTAAGATTACAGGCATAAGTGTCTGCACCCCACCGATGTAATATATAATTATTTGAAAATTAAATACGGATAAGCACATACATTGAGAACCAAATTTTTGGAGGAGACTCACTGTGTTGGGGAAATAGGGGCTGGCCTCGAGCTCCTGGGTTCAAGTGATCTTCTTCCCTCAGTCTCTAGAGTAGCTGGATCATAGGTATTCACCAAGGCATGTGGCTCAGAGCCAATTTATACTAAACTAATTGTCTAAGGCTTTGTGTCTGAGGCAAAAGGAGCTTTTGTATAAAATAGAGATGATGTACTGGACTTGAAAGGGAACTTAAAGGTCTTTAACATCATGTAGGTGAAGGAAAAACTCTTCATTTGTAGAGGAAAGATGAATTGAATATATCCAAACATAATTTTCATGACAGTGGAAGGTACCCATAATCTGACAAAGAACAAATTTGAAATGATTTTATAGGCATTGACTATCAAAGAAACTTTCTTTGTGGTGACACCTATGTATGTATATTGGCTGTTTTTCAAAAAAGAGAAAGAATGCTTCCAGAAATAAAAAATGACAAGCACCATTCCCCAAACTTTGACTCTATAAAGAATATTAGGAGAGAACACTGTTCCACAGTGCTGCTATGGGAAAGACGCGCTTTTGACTGGCTCTCTGGTAATAATGTCCAGTTTCATCTGCCTTCTCACTGGAAACATTCCAAGAATCCTCGTCTGGATAGGGGTATAGTTTCTGTTTCATTATAGAATTTGTAGAGTGCAAAGTTACTAGCTTGAATAGTGAATAAACCCGCAACTATGGCCTTATTTCTATAATACTTTTCATGAAATAAATTCACCAGCCTTAAAAAGTGATTTTAATTTTTTTGTTATTGTTGTTATTCAGGCCCAAGTGAGGTTCGAAGCCTCCGCCCCTGGTGTGTGGGGCTGCTGTGCTAACCACTGACCTCCTGCACCCAGCTAAAAATGATGTTAATTTTTAACTATTATAGGTACATAATAGCTATGTGTATTTATGGAGTACATGTTTTGTTTTGTTTTTGTTTCATTTTGTTTTGAGACAGAGACTCACTCTGTTGCCCTGTGTAGAGTGGAGTCATAGCTTATAGCAACCTCAAATGCCTGGACTCAAGTGATCCTCTGTCTCAGCTTCCTGAGTAGCTGGGACTATAGGCACTCCCCACAACGCTCAGTTAGTTTTTCAATTTTTAGTAGAGACAGGATCTTTCTCTTGCTCAGGTTGGCCTCAAACTTCTGAACCCAGGCCATCCACCTGACTCAGCCTCCCACAGTGCTAAGATGACAGGCATGGAGCCACCGTGCCCGGCCACATGTGATGTTTTGATAAGGTATACAATGTGAATTAACAAATCAGGGTAATTGGGGTATCCAGTACTTCAGGCATTTGTCATTTCTTTGTGTTAGGAACATTCCATTTCTACTCTTTTAGTTATGTTAAAGCATACCCTCCTTCTTGTTGATTATAGTCATTTTGTTGTGGCAACTAATATTGTCGTTCTATTTTTGTACTCATTGACCGTCCCCAATGAAAAAAAGTTTTTTCAGAATTTTGATATGGAAGTCTGAATAACCAGCTTAAATATGATTTATACATTAAACATACTCAGGTGCTTCCACTACAAATGAATAATCCCTGCAACCTTCTTCTACTATACCCAAAAAGTATATAAATATTATGTAGCATTGAAATTTTTATTTAAAGAACCTTATTTTATTTAAAATAAATTTGCTATCATATTTATTGCAAATATGCCTTACTTACCGCCTTAAACATTCCCAGCTCTGTAACACAAAATTTGGAGTGTGTGAAATTTAATTAGCACTGGGTTTCTTAGTGTGTGAATTCCAAAGAAGTTTCAGGACTGACAGGAAAGGGTTAAAGATGTATTGTCACTATGCTAATTATCTGTTAAGTTTCTAATCACAGAACAGTAAGAATCAAAAGAAGATAAATGGGAAGGGAGATAGAACAATTCAGAGAATATCCTGAACATCCAGAGGAAAAAAAAAAAAAGAATGTCTAATCAGGCTTCAACCCTAGGAGTGTAAATATAGTGACTTACTACAATTTGCTCTCTAAAAATTATAGTCTGTTTAAATTAACCAGAAAATAAGGTGCATATTTAGTCCTGCGCTACAATCATATGTGTATTTGTCATCCCCAAATTAAGTCTTTGCTGAGATGTATTTATCTCGGGTTTCACTTTCCATTAAGTCAGTAATTGTTCTCTTGCATATATGGGAAGTAATTCTTTTAGCAAAATAATTATTTCTTTAAGAAACTAAACGAGTTCCCATGTGATCCTATAAACATGGATATTATAACATTTCTTATTCAATCAAAAATACATTTTGAGATTTTCTTAGCTTGAGGTTTTCATTTTGATACAGGATTCCGCCATTCAGGGCTGGACAGGGATCCCCCATTCTCTAGGCTCAGGTGAGCTCAGAAATCAGACCCCCATTTCCAGGCACAAACAAGCTGCCTTTCCAGGCCACACTCTCTGGGCTCTAACAAGATCAGGAACAAAAGCAGCCTGAGACTTTTTCTGGGTGGTTCCATCTTGAGTGGGGAATACACAACCTAATCCCTTCCCTAAAAACTGCAAAGACCAGTATTCATGATCTATGTGTATATGACTTAATAAAAAAAAATAATAAAATAAAATAAAAAACTGCAAAGACCTAATGACCTTGCCCTAGGGAAACGACTGTGTTCAACCTTAAAAGGATATTTTTCCACCTACCAAATCCTAGCCGAAATTTAATTCTCCAATCAATATATACCCCTAGACAAAGGACCTGGGAGATTTTCCCACTGGGTCTTCCCCCTCGCCAGAGGCTCTGGTGCTTTTTTACTGCTGCTGTATTCCCTTCTGTCTAATAAAATCCTATCTTACCACTGATCTGTGGTTCATGGGTTCATTCTTCGAATCCCCGAGACCAAGGACCTACTGAGGAAGAAATTCCGGTAACAATTTCATGTGAAATTATCAAGCTATTTGGGTATTTGATATTTTTCACATTTTCTTATTCACATGCCAGCTGATAGGAACAAGTGTGCATTTCTTTGAAAGATGTTGAGATAAAAAAAAAAAATGAGAGAGCGACAGAGACAAAAACAAAAACCTCGCAGAACTACTGTGCTCACCAGACTTGATAAAACTAAACTCACTTAGGTGAGGTTTTTAAACACTTTACAAAACATCGGAGTTTCATTTTGAGCACACAGAGTAGAAAGATCAATAATCAATCTGTGCTCAGCATTTCCTTACGCCGCTCCTCCACCTTCACCCAAACCCCACTGCTTCTTGTGTATTTGTTCCTTTGTTCATTTATTCACTTATTGTTCACCATTCAACAGTCGCCGAATGTCCACTCTGTGCCACGTAGAGCTCTAGAATCTGGAGATTCGTGGGTGTACTGCATTCCCTCTGTTAGATGTGAGTGCAGGACCTTGTTTTCACAAGCTTTGTACCTCTTCAGTACTTAGCACTACGCATCAGGTGATGCGATGATGAGCTGACTACTGCTGTCAGTAAACAGATACTTTCAAAGTGTCGCTCGTGCTCTGGATGCTAAACTACACAATGAGCAAGACCAGCTAAACGCATCGCCCTTGTGCATCACGCTTTATGCCCAAGGTAACCTATTGGGAAGACACACATAATAAGAGATGTTAACTCCCTGAATTTCATGGGAAAATATGCATTCCGTTCTTTCTTTTAGCTTTGTTCTTTACAAAAACTTCTTCTAAGGCTGATACTTTGCGACAAGGTGAGATGGAAGAAGTAAAGAAAAAGAACCTCTCTTGAAAGAGAGGCGGGGCTGATAGAAGGCCGGATGGGGGTTTAGATAACAAATGCAGATGGTGGGAGGAGAAGGGGCCAAGCAGAGGAAAGGGAGAAGTGAGACGCTGAGGTGGGTCCAGATGACAAATACGGAAGGAGGGAGCCGCCTCATGGAGACTGAAGTGTCAAGAGTCCATCACCCTTTATTCTGATCACTTCATGAGTTCTCTCCCCACAGGCTGTGAGACCCTCAAACCCTGCAGTGAATCTTATGTTGCCTTTTAGTGCAGACTCAGTAAGCATTTGTTAAGTAAATGGCTTCGAGGGAAGGTTATGCAAATAAGAATCCTACGTGTGGATAATACTTTGCATCTTTCAAAACCCATGGTGCACATAGGATACTGAGAGCATACCTTGCCCACACCCGAGGAGACGCATGTGAGGATGTTCATGGCAGCCCTGTCTGAAATAATGAAATGCTGGGAGCAGTCTAAGTGCCCTTGTTTAAAGAATGGTTGTATATAAATTGTGGTAATGCTATGACTTAGTATTAAAAAGGAATGAACCATATAGCTATATCCCTCAATTTGGTTAGATCACAAAAGTTTAATTTGTGAGAAAAAATTGAATTATGTGTATACTACATATAACATATACCTATTTTTAGTTTCTTTTTAGAGATGGGATTTTACTCTGTAACCCAGGCTGGAGTGCCTACAGTGATGTGATCACAGCTCACTGCAGCCTCAAACTCCTGGGCTTGAGTGATCCTCCCACCTCAGTCTCCCAAGGACTATAGTCACAGCCATACCATGCCCAGCTAATTTTTCTTATTTTTGGTTGAGATGAGGTCTCACTCTGTTGCCCAGGCTTGTCTCCAAGTCCTGGACTCAAGGGATCCTCCCGCCTTGGCTTCCCAAAGTGCTGGGATTACAGGAGTTAGCTATCCCACCTAGCCCAATATGTATCTATTTAAACAACCTTATTGAGATATAACTTATTTATCATACAAGTCTTCCATTTAAAGTGAACAATTAAGCTAGGCCCAATGGGCAAGCCTATAGTCACAGGTACTCTGGGAGGAGGATTGCTTAATGGCAGGAGTTCAAGCCTTCAGGGCACCATGACTGCACCTGTGAATATGCAGTCTAACATGGGCAACATAGTGAGACCCTGTTGCTTAAAGTAAAATAAAACAAAAATTGCAATTTTTTTTTTTGCAATTGCAAAAATATATATAACATACAATTTGCCATTTTAACCATCTTAAAGTGTAAAATTAATTCAATTGCATTAATTACATTCTCGATATTGTACCACTGTCACCACTATTTCCAAGCCTTTTTCATTACCCCAAATGAAAATTCCGTAAGTATCAAGCAATAACAGTTTGCTGCCCTCCCTGCCCCAGCCCCTGGTAACCTCTGTTACTTTGTCTTGACGAATTTGCCTCTTCTAGGTACATCAAATTAACGAGATCAAACACCATGTGTCTTTTGGTGTCTTGCTTATATCATTTAGCGTAATGTCTTCAAGTTCACCCATGTTGTGGCATGTATCAGAACTTCATTCCTTTTCTTACTGTCAGTATATGCCATGCGTTATCTATCCATCTGTTGCGGACACTTGGATTGGTTCCACCTTTTGGCTATTGTGAAAAATACTGTACTGAACACTGGTATACAAATAATCTGTTCAAATCCTTGCTTGCCATTCCTTTGGGTATACATGGAATATAGGAATGGAATGGAATTGCTGGACCATATGGTAATAGTCCATATTTATCTTCTTGAGGATCTGCCAGTTTCATTTGTATATTTAACAAACCACAATAACACTTCTACATATGGCTCCTGGATACAAATACACATTTGTAAAAATCTAATGGTTATCCCGGAAGACATGTTCATAAAAGTGATTGCTTTGGGGTTGGGGGGGGATGGACAGAAGGAGAGAGGAAAGGCTGGGCCACAAATGGTCAAAAAGGACACTAGTTTTACCTGTAATGTTTCCTTTCAGTTTTTAAAAGGGACATATGTACATATATTATTTGAAAATTCCTTCAAAAATAGGAAAAAGGGAAGGGAATTTGATAAAAGATAAACAGTAGCTAATTGAGGTACAGAAAGATTCATGTTATATCACTCTTTGTAGCTTTTTTATTTTTCTAATTAGAAAAAGACAAAATTTTTCTAAAAAGTACATATCACTGGGGGCAGCACCTGTGGCTCAATGAGTAGGGCGCAGGCTCCATATACCGATGGGGGCAGGTTCGAGCCTGGCCTTGGCCAAACTGCAACCAAAAAATAAGTGGGTGTTGTGGCAGGCACCTGAAGTCCCAGCTATTCAGGAGGCCGAGGCAAGACAATTGCTTAAGCCCAGGAGTTGGAGGTTGCTGTGAGCTGTGATGCAATGGCACTCTACTGAGGGGGATAAAGTGAGACTCTGTCTCTAAAAAAAAAAAAGTATATATCACTTGATCCTCATATCAAGATTGATGGAGGAGATAGTGCTGGAGATATCATTTTAAGAGCAGGGTTCTGAAATAGAACCAGAGAGGAGAGCTGTGATCTGCTGGTCAAGGCCTTGGCAGTGAGGTGAGGGAGGCTGAGGGGTGAACACCCTAAGCTCTTTGATGCAGTCCCACCAGGCGTCAGATAACCTACTGTATTTTCTTTTCATGTTTAGCGTCGTGAAGACACTTATGTTTGGAAAACCACTGTTTTATAAGGAGACCTGGAAGAAGCAAAGAGAAGCTTCCTTGAAGCAGGAGGATGGAGTGATAACAAGGACTGGGGGGCTCGATAACAACTGAGAACAGTGGGGAGGAAACAAGGAAAGTGGAGAAAAGGAAGGATTCCGAGCGACTCAGATCAAAGAGATAGCGCTTCAAAGGGCCGTTTGAAGCAGACCATTTATGTCTCCAGAGATGAGATGGATTCCTCCATGACTTGGTTTCCTCCCAGCACCCTTGCTCCATTTCCAGTGTTTGCTATTTCAGGGTTAACTGAGTAAGCTGGGTACATACGGTGAAGGTAACACATGTAAGCTTGGAAGCAATGTGGGATGTGAGATAAAAAGCCAGTTAACGTGACAACAGATTGTCATGTTGCTGAAGTAGACCACCTACTGGCTGCCAGATCATCCCCTACTGATGCTTTTCAGGGTACATCTTCTGACGCTAATAAAATTACTGAGCAAAATGTCACATGCCTTAATAACATTGTTTTTCCCCTTGCTCCTGTCCTGAAAAAGAATGAACCTTAGATAACTTCATAACTAATTTGTGCAACATAAGTAATGCCTTCTTTCTTTTGAATGTCTCTATTTTGCCAGTCTGAGAAAGATGGAAAGTATCAGGTCTGAGAACAAAGAACTTCCATCCACAAAGGTATTCACTTTCAGCTCAGGGAATTACGGTGGGAAAGGAAATTTATCTGTGGTTATGAGTTCTCACTGACACACTACAGCCAACTTCATCTTCCTCAAGCCTGAGGGTGAATTGAATACATAATTTCTCTATTCTAAAATTCTTTCCTTACCCAAAGCCATATCCCTTAAACATGTTCCTCAGATTTATCTTGGTATTTCCCGAGAAAAGGTTTTCCAAGATTAAATGCATTTAGAAAACAATGGGTTAAACAAACTTTAAGTAATCTGAAGCACGAATCAGAAGGTGTGTGGCATTTCTGAAACTTAGTGGAAACCAAGATATTCCCCCCACCATATCTGTAAAAAAACACAAAACAAAACAAAACAAAACCCAACTATATACCAATATTTTTTCAAGAAATCAGAATTCTGTAAAACATAATCCTAGAAACAGTACCTATTGACTCTAAGAAGAATCTGGATCCTGGAATAAGACCTAAGTTTAAGTCCCTGCCCTAACATTTACTTGCTGAGCGATATTAGGCAAATAACTCTTCCTAGATATTTGTTTATTGGTATAAAGAGATAAGAACCTTCTCATGTTTGTGGTGAAGATTAATTGAGATATTCATGTCAGTCTTTGGCACATAGTGAACACTTGATAAATAGTAACTGATATGTTGTTGTTATCATGCTAGATTTGGACTTTGGTTTTCCAGCCTTATGAAAGGATCAAAGCGTCGGAGACCTTGCAAATCATAAGAACTTATTCAAAGCAATGGGAAAGCTTTTAAGTGAGAAAAGTGAGGTGAATTCTGCCCTCGCTACGATAGCAAATAAGACCTCAGAGGCTCATAAGGCCTTGTCCTTATCTTAGTATGTCTAAATCTTATTTTATTGCTCAAGGTTCTGCTCAGATGCCCTTACCCACTTCCTCACTGGTGGTCTGCAATAATCTCTTCCTGCAAGCCCCTCCGCTTTTCAAAACAAGGTCTACGCTGCTCAGGATTTGAACTCCTGGGTTCAAGGGATCCTCTCACCTCCCAAGGAGAGTAGCTCAGACTACAAGCATGCACTACTGCCTCTGCTTTTAGCCTTTTAAAAATCTTTCTTTGGCATTTCCTACTTGCTTCCGTGGATCAGAGTTATTTATGTGCTGCTGCGTTTATTTCTCCAACTAGTGCCCCTTTTAGGAGAAGGGTCCACATCTTGTCCCACACTTGTGTGCATAATGTAGTGATCTGTATACCGATCACAACAATTTCTGACAGTTCAAAATTGGGCCTATCAATTTATAGTTCACAAAGTGGCTTTCAATTACAACCTCATTATAAATAAATACAGAAGCCACTGATTTCTCTCTAAAGCGAACAACAATCTACGAATTTAGAGCTCCTTTTAAAAAGTGATTTCCATTAGAGTGTATCTGCTGCCCTCCTGTGTTCAACCCAAATATTATTTTAGAACAACAAAAGAATGGCTGTGGCTTAGTTAAATTTATTTAGACCGCACTTTGTTTTACATTCAGACAATTAAATGACACTTTTTCCACACAAAATGATTATGCTTCCTACTGAAATTCTTCTTATTCAATATATTTCAAATTATATTTTTTGCTTAGCGTTATAGGAGAAAAGCTTTCATATTGGTTTCATAGTCCTTCAGTGAAATCTACTAAACTTTTGAAACATTCAACAAATCTGTTTGAATGTTGCCAGTTTTTAAAAATATGAGGCCATAACTGGTTTCAAATTATTCTATGTACTGGACCTACTTGGGCAACAGTATAAGACTTGGACTTGGAAGTAGAAAAATCTAATTCCAATCCAAAGCCACTCACTAGTTGTGTGACCTTGGGTGAATTACTCTTCTCCACCTGTTTCGTCTGCGAAATGAAGATAATACCTCCCAAAGATTACATTAGACACTTAGCACAACATAAAATCTCCCAATGTGTTAGCTAGTATTACTGTTTTGGGAAGCATGAGCGTGTTTTCAAATATCTCTTTGGTATTACCTCGAAGCTGAAGGCCACCTGACAAAATGAATTAGTATGACCCCCAGATATCATCTGGATTAAGTCCTACCTTTCCACATTCAACACTCAACATTCATTGAACACCTGGGATACACCAGACATAATTCTAGACATGCAAGAGGGTGGTGCCTGTGGCTCAAAGGAGCAGGGCACCGGTCCCATATGCCAGAGGTGGCGGGTTCGAACCTAGCCCCAGCCAAAAACTGCAAAAAAAAAATAGACATGTAAGATACATCAGGTAATAAAATGGACCCCAAATCCTTGCCTTTGAGAAACCCAGTTAGTTCATGAGGTCTTTGATTGACTAACTTCCTTCTAGATCAGGAGTTCTCAACCTGTGGGTCGCAACCCATAGGAACTGTATTAAAGGGCCGCAGCATAAGGAAGGTTGAGAACCACTGTCTTGCAGTGCTTCCTGTATACGTTACTCATTTGGCCTTTTTCTTCTTTTTTTAAGATTTCAAAACATTAGGGGAGATGTATGTTTTGTTTACAAGCTTTGTTTTTTGTAGAGAGTCAGTCAAAGTTATAAATGTGACCTTCCCTGTGCTCCCACTCTGTGAGCTGTCTATTTGCTCTCCTGATTGTGTCCTTGGCCCTGGAGAACCTTTTCCATTTGATCAGATCCTATTTATTTATTTTTGTACCAGTAGGTGTGAATTTAATGATCCTTTCCTCCCTCAGATCCCCCCACAGCTACTTGATTTTCACTGAGATTTGCTTCCATGTGTGTGCTTAAGTGTTGATCAGTTAATTCCAATTTGCTGTGGAGCACACGTGTTTGTCACTCCATTCTTGTGACATTTCACTTAGAAGAATGGTTTCCAGTTCCATTCAGGTAGTCACAAAAGATACCAGATTTTTTATGGCTGAGTAGTACTCCATAATATGCATGTAATACATTTTATCAATCCATTCATGTATTGGTGGACACGAGTTGTTTCCATGTCTTTGCAATTGTGAATTGTGCTACTATAAACATTCCAGTGCGGGTGTCCTTTTTATAAAATCATTTTCTTTTCCTTTGGATATACACCCAGCAGCAGGATTGCTGGGTCAAATGGTAAGTCTACTTTCAGTTCTTTAAGGAATCTCCATACAATTTTCCATAGAGATTGTACTAATTTGTAGTTCCACCATCAGTGTCTAAGAGTTCCCTTTTCTCTACGTCCACCCATCATCTCTTATTTTGGGACTTTTTAATACAAGCCATTCTCATTGAAGTTAGGTGATACCTCCTTGGGGTTTGCATTCCCTAATGATTACAGACATTGAGCCATTTTGGCCATTAGTATATCTCCATTTGAAAAGTTTCTGTTAATGTCTATTGCCCACTTTTAAATAGAAGAATGGTTACCAGTTCCATTCAGTTCCATTCCATTTGATTTTTCCTTTTCTGATTTACTTGAGTTCTTTCTAGATTCTTTTTATCAGTCTTTGATCAAGATGGATGTGAAAATATGTGCATATTTTCTCCCACTCTGTGAGCTGTCTGTTTGCTTTCTTGATTGTGTGCTTGGTCCTGCAGAACCTTTTTCATTTGGTCAGGTCCCATTTATTTATTTTTGTTATTGCTGTGATTAATTTTGAGGTTTTCTTCATGAATTCTTTACCTAAGCCAGTATCTATAAGAGTTTTTCCAACACTTCTTTACATGTGCTATCCCCTACTGTATATGTATCTAGTCCATTCTTCTCAATCTTTGATGAGACTTGCCATCTCTCTTTGTCTATTGCCACAGTCTGCAATCAGGGACAGGGGCTTTCTCTAATTACAGTTCTTATACTTTTATCAAGTTTTGTAAGGATGATAGTTTACAATTTGAGTCTGTGACTTGTGGGGGTGGAGAATTAGTGTTGACACTTTTGTTGACTTGTTGATAATTATGGTCTATGGTTTCTTACATTGCCCCAGTTCATTCTCAAGACAGCAGCCAAAGGGATCCTCTGAAACAGCAGCTCAGTTGTTGCCTTTAAAGTGATGGCTCTAGGCTCGGCGCCTGTGGCTCAACGAGTTAGGGCGCCAGCCACGTACACCTGAGGTGGCGGGTTCGAGTCCAGCCCGGCCTGCCAAACAACAATGACGGCTGCAACCAAAAAATGGCCAGGCGTTGTGGCGGGCGCCTGTAGTCCCAGCTACTTGGGAGGCAGAGGCAGGAGACTCGTTTAAGCCCCGGAATTGGAGGTTGCTGTGAGCTGTGATGCCACAGCACTCTATCCAGGGTGAC
>CAUYRH010011075.1:0-39600 GCA_963574655.1 Perodicticus potto | reverse complement strand
TAAAATTGAATGTTGTCAAGTACTATGCAGCCTTAAAGAAAGATGGAGACTTTACCTCTTTTGTGTTTACATGGATGGAGCTGGAACATATTCTTCTTAGCAAAGTATCTCAAGAATGGAAGAAAAAGTATCCAGTGTACTCAGCCCTTCTGTGAAGCTAATCTATAGCTTTCATATGAAGGCTAAAACCCAGTTATAGCACAAGAAATGGGGAGAGGGGTAAGGGAGGGAAGGGGAAAGGGGAGGATGGGGGGAGGGAGGGTGATTGGTGGGATCACACTTAACGGTGCATCTTACAAGGGTACAAGTGAAAATTACTAAATGTAGAATATAAATGTCTTCATATAGTGATTAAAAGGCCATGAAGGCTATCTTAAATAGTTCAATGAAAATATTTCAGATTGTATATGAAATCAGCACATTGTGCCCCATGATTGCACCAATGTACACAATTATGATTTAATAAAAATTGACAAAAAAAAAAAAAGAAGACAAGGCTTGGCCCATAACACAAATGTTTGTCATTCTTTTAAATGTTTAGTTGCTCTATCGTTAACCCTCAGAAAAACAACTGGGTACATGAGTCATCTACATTTTGTAGATGAGGACGATAAAGTGACTTCTCCAGACATAAAGCTTAAAGTGCTGGAGCCACAGCTTGAACTGTCACACTGCTGTTTCCAAAGCCCCGTGAGCTCCTCCTGCGTAGGGCTGCCCTGCCAGCAAGCCCAGTACGTTCTGGAATTCCACTTTTAGACCACACTTGGTTCCTTTGGCTTATTAGCCTGAAAAGTTACTGTATTACCTTTATGAGAATGTTATTCTATAATATTTTACTGGCCTATCACTTGATTTATTTGAAGGCAAGCCTGAGTTCATGTTATTACTATCGTTATGGTTACTTTTAGAACTTTGTTGCATGGGCTCCTACAAACAAAAATTAAGATTTTCATTACTAAACAATAAATCTTTTATGGGGGGCAGACTGATATTTATCATTCTTATCTACATGATTTATTTTGGCTTTTCCTAGGCACATTTAATGAGAGTAGAACATTATTTAAAACTTTGTATGTCTATGCCAGAATTTTAGGGAGGGGCTAAACTTTTGTCAGTTTGTGTTGGATGAAGGAATTGGAGAGGAGGTGTTTGCAGCTTGGAGGACAAGTTAAGTTATAATAAACTCAGCAAGTTAGAAAACTGGAAAAAATAACTTATTAATGCACCAAAAGTTGTGGTGTTCCACAACATTTAGTACCTCGCGGAGCAGGTACTAAATGATCAAGGCATGTTCTACCCTCAGGAAAGTGAGGCTGTGTAAAACAGAGCGTGCATGTTGGGGGTTTGTGCCAACAGCTAGTATATGTTAGCCGTCTGCTTTGGTTTGAGTCTACCCCCACCAAACTCACAGTGAAATCTGACCCTCAGCGTGGCAGTGCTTGCAGGGAAGGCCGACTGGGAAGCATTTGGGGCCTGGGAGCCGATGGATCACAAATGGTGCTGTTCTTGGACGTAGTGAGTTAGTTCTCGCCCTCTGGAGACTGCACTAGATCTTGCAGGAAATGATTAGTTCTTGAGAGAGTGGGCTGTAATAAAGCTAGGAGGCCCCTGGCTTTGCTACCTTGCATGTGTCTGCTCCTCCTCAGAACTTCTTCACCAGGTTATGATGCAGCGGGAAGGCCCTTGCCGGGAGCCAGGGCTGTGCCCTTCTTCACCCCAGCCTGCGGAACGCTGAGCTGAACCATTCTATATTCCTCATAACTCATCAGTCTTTGGTATGCTGTCAGCAGTGCTGCTCATCCTGCTGTACCCCTGAAACCTGACCATCAGAGGTGACATTTTCTTCCTTTACTCATCAGGGGTAGGGCCAAGGGTGACTTTAGCTTTCAGTTTCTTCCACATCCTATTCTTTAGCATGGATAATTGATGTTTTTAAGTTCTCACTTAAAGTCTGAAGTCTAGGAAAGCACAATTAAAGACAAGTTGCTTACCTCCCTCCCCACCAGATAATTCCTCCAAGTCCTTTCTCTAATGAAATTCCTGAACCACCACTGTCTCCTACCCTCAGAGCTCCTCTTTGGGAGTTCAACTTTCCCATTGCTCTAACTTTGGCCTCTATTGTTTTTAATTTTTATTTTTTATTAAATCATAGAGTGCAATCATGGGGTACAGTGTGTGGGTTTCATATACAATCTGAAATATTTTCATCCAACTGTTCGACATAACCTTCATGGGATTTTCTCGTTTATTGTGTGAAAACATTTGTGTTCTGCATTTAGTAGGTTTCACCTGTTCCTTCTAAGATGCACCGTAAGTGTGATTCCCACCTTTTACCCTCTTTCCACACACCCTCCCCTTCCCCTTCCCTCCCTTACCCCTTTCCCCGTCTTCTTGTGCTATAATTGGGTTATAGCCTTCATATGGAAGCTATAAATTAGCTTCATAGTAGGGCTGTATATATTGGATACTTTTTCTTGAGATACTTTGCTAAGAAGAATGTGTTCCAGCTATCTTATCTTTGGTACCAATTTCCTAGTGTCTGTTTTATAAGCTGAATTTCCTCCTCCCACCCACTCTGGAACAGGTAGGTGTTGATGTATTTGCAGCTGATGTTTTCTGAAACACTGCACTTTATTACAAGTCCCTAGGCTTTTCTGGGCTTGTTAGCTCTTCCGTGAGCACTGTGATATAGTTATGCTGATGGAATGAAGTACTGTGACTCCTTACTAATGAAGAAAGTAAATTTCAGTCATAGATCAATTAAGCAGATGTATCGACTTGTTGTAAATTTTACCTTAGTCTTCTTATATAAGAGATTGTGTAGATTTTGAATGCATAGGCTATCACAATTTTACTTTCCACTTTTCACGGATTTTTATTTCCACCCCCACCCTTGTCCTTGGCTTTGTATTTGTCCTTTTATCTTAAAATTCAAACATATGCTATTTTACTTGCAGAGTGAGAGACAAGATATCCATATATTGTTCTATCTTGACTTCCAATTTTTTTGAGCCTAAAAGTCAACCTCATTTATCACTTGTAAAGGCACTTTGAATAAAGGGGACAGATAGTATAAATGCCAACAATGTGTCATTTCTCTATATCTGTAAGAATGCCATTACTAATGGTTCTATGGCTATATATTAAAAACACAACCTAACAAAGACAGCAACAAATTTATAAATTTATAAGAAGTCATCTGTGGTGTTCTTTTCTCAGAATTCTCACTTATCATAAAATATCCTGAGATGATCCAGCTTGGAGCAGGTGAACCATCAGCGAAGGGTGCTGTATTAATGGATGTCGGGACAACGAGAACGATGTGTCTGAATGAGGAATAAATTGGTTCACTTTGGTGGTGCATAAATTCTATCAGGGCATTTGAGCACAGTTTAATAAATTTTGTTTCATTGCATGAAATGGTTTCCCATTAGCTGGGAAGACTGGCAGTGTCTCTGAGAAGGAAGAAAGTGACAAGAATAAATCACAAAATGTGAAGGTTAGATTAACCCAGCAACCCGAGTCAGTAAGTTTCTGAGGAAGAGGAAATGTGGGGTAGAGGGCAGATTGGTGGGGTCTGTTGCAGAGCTCGCCTGCTGATTTGGCGTTCCCTGGCCCCCAGTCCCATTTGTCTAGATTTGGTTAATGTATTAGTTATCCATTGCTCTGTAACAAATTATCCCAAACGTAGTGGCTCAACAGCATGCATTTATCATCTCACAGTTTCTGTGTGTCAGGAGTCCAGGCAAATCTTAGCTGGATCCTCTGAAAGGATACAGTCAAGATGTTGGTCAGGACAATGGATCAGCTTCCAAACCTACTCAGGTAACTGAAAAATTTCATTTCTTTGCAGCTGGGAGACAGCCCTGGCGTCTTGCTTGCTCCTGTTCAGAGTCTGACCACATCTCCAAGAGGTTGCCCTCACCCCACTGCCATGTCTCCCTCTCTGGAGGGCCTCTTAAATTTCGAAGTTTGCATCTTCAAAGCCAGCATGGAAGAAGGAAATCAAGACTCAAATCTGTTAGCAAGATGGGATGTGACGTGAACTAATCTCAGGGGTGTATCCCATCACCTCTGCCATCTTCTGCTGGTTAAAAGTAAGTCACAAATCCCACCCATCCTCAAGGGAAGTAACCTCACAAGGGCAAGAAAACCCAAAGGCAGGATCATGGGGCCACTTGAAATCTGTCTTCCACATTTAGTCAGGACGTTTGAGTTACACAGTGGATGTTTCCTCTCATAGGGCACGAAGCGACTCCAAGATGGTACCTGCCTGCAGTCCTCTGGGCAGAGTGTCAGTGAACCTTCTTGTAGAGGGGGTGGCTACTCTTTGGACTTTTTGCTTTAATATCTGACTTTTTCATTGTTGATTGCTGTGTTGTTCATTGTTGCTTTAGAGGTTTTGTTGGATGAAGTCGCAATGAACTAAAAACTGTCTTGGACTGCTTCCATCTATTTGAGATTTTCTTGGTGGGAGGAGCCTCGGTGTTCTTTTGAGTTCTAGCAAGGTGACTTTGGTTCTCTACAGTGTAATTCTTACTCAGTTACAGAGGAGAAATGCACAAAGATCTCTGATGTATCTACTGCCACACAGGCTAACATTTTTGCAAAATCTGCTGTATCTATATATTTGCTTAAAAATAGAGGTAATTAGTTGCAATCAAAGGTACTAAGTCATTGACCCTAGAAACAAGACAGCTTTTTATTTAAAGATGTTTAGAGCTGGTGATGATTTGTGGTCAAGATGGTGATTATTTAGGTTTTTAAGGCTCTGAGAATGGCTTATTGCCCACGGAGGAGCTGACTTACAGAATGCCACTCTTCTCTTTGTTTTGATGGTTTTCCTGTCATAATGATTAATCTATTTTTTCCTCCTCATGCTTAGTGGCCCCATCCCCAGTCATTTATTCTCCACATGGCTTCTGGGCATCCTTAATGCCTGTGCTACCACATCCACAGACCTAGTATGAATAGCGTGCTCTGCCTCAGAAGCGAATACTAATTGAATTTGCTTTTGCATTTGCCGATTTTAATGGGGCTCTGGAGTGTTGTTCAGTGACATCTTTTGGGTGAAAAGATGCTAAAAAAATTAACATGTTGCATTTAGTAAATTAGCAATTGCTTAGCTCCATTATATCAAAACCAGTAACCCACATTTATTAATATTATATTCAGAAAGCAGGGCTTTTATTCCAGGCTTCAGGTTTCTCTATTTCCATGGGACAGTGTTTATATCAGCATCATATTTTCTCAAACCTCCCCCCAAAGAATGTAATGAATGAATTCTTGGTGAAAAACTCTAAACTGTAGCAACTGTGGCTATTCATTTCTTCTTTCTTCCTTACAGATGGACCCCTCCCAAATGGTGTCAGTGAAAGCTGATCTGTCTGCAGTTGCACAAGTAAATGTTGGTTGTTTCATTTCATCTTTGGGTCGCATTTTTCTTACCAGAAATGTTTAGACAAAGGCAGTGACATATGCAGTTGGAGTCTACATGTGCACTTTGGGGGAAATTTATTTTGCTGGTATAGAGAAGCATAAGGAGGGCGGTACCTGTGGCTCAAGGAGTACGGCGCCGGCCCCATATGCTGGAGGTGGTGGGTTCCAACCCAACCCTGGCCAAAAACTGCCAAAAAAAAAGGGGGGGAGGACATAAGGAGAAATAGTATCTCTTCTATTTTTTGGATTTGTTGTGTTTACTTCAGTAGCTGGAACTCTGGCAGCCATTTTGATGTTATGAGTACAGTTGATGTGTTGAGGACAGAAGAGTGGAGAGAGAGAAAGAACTAAAATCTATACTATGTTACTTGACTACTGAATTAGCCTGTCCTGGAATTGCCCCACCATGATACATTAGAAATCATGTTTCTAATATAATAAAATGTCGTTATCATTTAGCCAGCTCAGTCCTTATTCATTTTCTTGTGTTCTCTTTCTCTCTCTTTCCACTTGCAAGCAAAGGCACGCAAAGGTAGCATCTGCAAGGTGTCTACAAAGGTGAGAATCATCAAACCTTCTTCCTCCTGCTGCCAACTCGAGCTGGAGATCCTACTCATTGTTTATTTTTCGATCACTTGTTGAAAGCCTTAATTTTTTATTTTTATTTGTGAATAAGATTAAGGAGCAAAGGGCAAATGAATCTACTGCCTTTATCTACTGAGCAGCTATTTATTTACTGAATGGATCTAGCTCTTTTTTTTTTGTTTTTCAGTTTTTTTTCCGGCTAGGTCTGGGTTTGAACCCGCCACCTCCAGTATATGGAGCTGGCGCCCTACTCCTTTGAGCCACAGGCACCAGCCGCAGTTCTTTATTTAAAAAAAAAATCACAGAGTTTTTTCAACTCTGGCTTAGGCTTTCTTAGTTACTAGGGTCCAGTCTGAAGCCAGGAATCTGGGATCTAGAACCAAAGCTGCTCCTGCTTGGGGTCAGGGGAAGGTCATTTATAAACTCCACGTCTTAGATTCCTGCCTAGGAAATGGGCCAGGCTACCCAGGGTTTCCACACTTCCCTGATGATAAAAACGTTTTCCTTATGGGGTAGTGGTGGGGATATTATATCCAGCTTTTCTATTCACAGGCTGTGTGATCCTGGGCATGCTAGCTAAGGTCCCTATACTTTGGAGTCCTTGTTTATAAAGTACAAATAGTGCCTCACCGGGCTCTGGGGAGCATCAAATGTAGTGTGAATATGAAAGTACTTTCTGAACAACAAAGCCATGTGTAAATGTGAGGGCAGAGTGTATTACTGTAATTGTCATCAGAGCCCATCTTTTTTGTAGTTCCTTGTGTAGGCTACATTATCTGTTTTCACTCTAATTTATTATTATCCTTGAACTCTACTCCAGTAGAGTTCCCGAGATGCTTTCAGAGGCTCTGTAAGGTCAAAATTGTTCTCGTAATAATACAAACATGTTATTTGCCATTTTCACTCATTCTCTCACAGTCGGAGTTTTCTAGAAGCTCCATGATTTGTGATATCACAGCAGAGTAAAGAGAGAAAGACATGAGACTTCGAATAGGACAGATTCACAAAAATATAAAGCAACACCATTCTTCTCGTTACTTTTTTTGGGAGGAAATACAGTTGTTTTTCATAAAAATATGTCATTTATGTTAACTTGTAATGGATTTGTTTTAGTTATTTTAAAATAAATTAATATGATTTTGAAGACTTCGATCCTTAATTTCTAATACAGTAAGTATCCATAGGTCTAATCCACACTAATGAAAGATCTTTGACGTTTACAATAATCTTTAGGATGATAAAGGGGTCCTGTAGCCAAACCGTCTGGGACCCACAGTCTAGACTGGGCTGACTTTTTCTGGATCTGGGAGAAGCACCGAGCTCCCAGTCTCTATGGCTGTTCAGGTTGGATCACTTGGTCTTCCACACTGATGGTGCCCAGCTAAGGGCCAGCTTCTGGTTTCCCTCTCTTTTCCTCTGACTTTCTGTGCTTCTCCCCGAACATGGCCATCTGGGCTGATGTTTGTTGTCTTTATTTCATGGTTGCTCTTTTTTTCTCTTTTTTGATGCTTCTGGAGACCTGGGCAAGTTCTCTCTAGAGAGCTCTACACAGTTCCACACTTCTGTTTGTTTTTCTTTGCTTTGTTTTATTCTTCCCCACAGTCAAACTCACATCTGCTTTGGCAGGATCCCCCAGCATTGAATCTCGAGGGGAGACAGAGCCCCATCTCCCACTTTGGAAACTAAAGGGAGCAGACACTCCTCAGTGGTGACTGCTGGGTTCAGTGAGGTGACTGGGGCTGGGCCACCCCAGCCTGCCTGGAGCTCTGATTCTGGGGCTGGTGGGATGAACAAAGGCATCTTAGGAATACTTAGGACTTACCTGTGGCCACCCACGGTGTCCAGTATCATGGTGCAGAAGCACCGTGCCCAGCGAGAGCATTGTCCGTGGCGACTGGGCAGTGCTGGTGGCAGTCGGGTGCTGCACAGTCTGGGGACCCTGCCACATCGCTGCCTTCATCCTGGGCCACTTGCTGAGCCCTCTCTAGCTTTCCTGTCAATTCTGCAAGCTCCTTGATTTCTTTTCAATATACTTATTTCTTTTATTATTTTACTTTAATTAATTAATTGAGGCAGCATCTCACTCTGTTGTCCAGGCTAGCATGCCATGGCCTCAGCTTAGCTCACAGCAACCTCAAACTCCTGAGTTCAAGTGATCCTCCTGCCTCAGCCTCCCAAGTAGCTGGGACGACAGGTGCCCGCTACAATGCCTGGCTAATTTTTGTGTGTTTAGTAGAGATGGGGTCTCATTCTTGTTCAGGCTGGTCTTAAACTCCTGAGCTCAAGGGATCCTCCTGCCTTGGCCACCCAGAGTGCAAGGGTTACAGGTGTGAGCCACTGTTCCTGGACTTATTATTTTATTTCTAATTCTTATTATTTTATTTCTAAATACAACCACAGAATGGTTGTAGTTATTTATGGAGTACATGTGATATTTTAATACAGGCATACAATGTATAATAACCAAATCAGGGTAACTGGGGAATATATTGTATTTCTTTCCTGCCTAAATTAACTGGAGATCATTTCTACTGTTTGTAAGCAGCAATGGCTAACACTCAAATAGTGCTGGCTGTGTGCCAGGCACCTTTCTAAGCTAGAAACTTTACACATATTAATTCACTGAATACTCCCAACAATGTGGTGAGGAAGGTGCTGCTATAATCCTCTTTTTGCATAAGGGGAAAGTATGATGGAGAAAAACTAAATGATGTTCCCTGAATCACAAAGACAGTAGGAAGCAGCTGTGCCAGGGCACACGCCCAGGCGGCCTGCCTCTGTGCCTAGGGCTTTACGCTGAGCACTGCCGCCGACTGACACACATATTGTAGTGGAGACAAAGATATCAGGCTAAATGACCCCTTGGCAAGCAGTGGGGGCTGGAGCCACAGGAAATCTGAGGCTTTTTGTCACTCTTACAACAACAATCTTTCTGACATGCAGACATGTGCCTTTATTTGCATAAGAAGTCAAATAAAGAATAATAAGAGTAATTAGCAGTTGTTTATTAAAGGTATGTTTCTAAATGTTTTTGATTTTTCTTTCCAGTTGTAGAAAGATATAGATTCTTTCCACGTAATTGATATGGATTATAATGTGACTCTCTTTATGATTTGTCAAATAAGGGTGATAATAGCTAGTCTACCTTTTCAAAAATACACACACACATATACATATCCATATACACACAGTTAATGTAGGTAACGGGAGATTGCTTGGTGTGTCCCCATAACTCAGAATAAACCAGGGGAAGGTTTTGCCTGTCCCTCCGGCCCCACACTTCCCCACTCCCCAGAGGTTAAGGGAGGGAACGTGAATGCTAAGGCTTATTTTATTTAAGCTGTATAATGCACACCAGGCAGTAGAATTAATAAAAAAGAAGAAAAAAAATCAGACAATAAATAGCTGTTAGGGCATTAGCTCAGCTCTCTACACTGCGTTGTGTAATTTACAAACCACATGGCTTTTCAGCAATTACATCATCAGGAACAGTAAAAATTACATTTTAATGATCACTTTCAAAGCTACAGCAGTGGCAATCTGGCATTAATATTAATAACTCTGCATGATTATGGAAAGCTAGTATCTGTGGTTCAGTAAATGCTACTCCTTAAGTTGGAGTTGTTTTTAGTTCTTATGGATCTAACATGCTACCGCTGTAACCTTCACCGGTGTGTTCCTTGTTCTCCGAAAGGCTCATAATCCCACTCAACAAAGGCCACAGACTCCGACAATGACATGCAGCTGGACTTTGTGAGAAGGGATGGGGACTCAGGGAGGCTGCTTTGCAGTTTCAGAAAGATGATTCTGAATTGTTCCATCTGGAAAGCCCTGGCCGTTTGGTGAGGAGAAGGGATGAATGGAGATTAGTTCTAATCTGGTGAAACGGGCTGTGTGAATCCAGCCAGGGCACGGGACTGCAGGCAGCTCACCTCCTGTGCCAGGGGAAGGTGGCGGCACACCACGTCCTGTTTTGGGACAGAGTCAGACAAGACTTGAGTTCTCTTTATCCTTCCTGGGTTGTCAGAAGCCTTTATACAGCCGAAAAGACTCATGTTCTGAACTTCAGGAGTGGCCGAAGTAAGGCTTCAGGCAAAATTTTGCTGCAGGAGTCCTGAGCCCTGAGAGGGTTCAGTTTAGATTTCTGTGTCTGGGCCAGTTTTACCAGAGGGCCACTCTTTGATCACCACTGTGGTTAAGGCAGTATAATTCTGAGCCTTTCAAGTCCTTTCTTGTGAAATGCTCCTACTCCGCTAGGAAAACTGGGCTGAGCAGAACTTATATTCCTTGTGGAAATAATTTCATGAAAGTATTTATTGCTCTCTGTCATTTTTATGGAAAATCAGGGAAAGTAATTGAAACAATACAATTTCTTTCTGGAACTTATGGATGATAATAAGTAATTACATTTCTGTATTAGCTTTCGGGTGTAATTTATTAATAGACCTCAGATGCAGCCACAGAGCCATCAGACTGCCTGGTGCCACCTGTCTCCCTCATCGTGCCATCACTAGTCTCACTGAACATACGTGTTGCCCCTAAGCTTCTTTCTATTTATAGCTGTTGGTTTGTTAATCTCTCACCCTGCATTTGGTGAATGTTCAGAATTTTAAGAGGGATGAAAGGTTGATACTGTCTACTCTGTCTTATACCCATCCACAGTGTCTTGAAAAGTGTCTGAGGACGTCTGAGAGTACGTCAAAAGTGCTCCTTCTTTGGGTCTTTCTGGAAGTTGTGTCACTGGAGTAGGCCAGGGTAGATAAAGGACATTGACTTGGCTCCCTGGAGCGAAGAATCAAGGTGATAAATTGAACTATCAACACCTACAGGGCTGGGAATTGCTTTTGATCTGTCTTCTGTAGTTTGTTTAGCTGAATATACTTTTCATACCCGGAGCACACTCTGCAAACCATACTCACAAGGCATGTATGTAGTGCTTAGATAGGAAAAGGGATTAGACTCCGTTTGAGCATTTTGAAATGTGGATATCCCAGAAGATCCAGATTAATAAAAGGTACAAAATGAGAGAAAGTTCACACCGTAGATTTAAGAGAATTAATGCTTTAGTTGTAAGGATCCATGGGTCTTGGAACTTAGCAATGTTGACAAAATATTGCAACCCAGCTTGGTCATGCACAGGAACCAGGGCTTGAGTCAGAGCCTGGTGTTAACCGGTGCAGCTGAACCTTATAGCTGCTGAGTAGAAGAAAAAGTAGAAAGTGGGGAATAATTCTCTATTCATCTCCATGGTGTGCTTTGACAGAGGGAGCTGCAGTCCATTGGCTATTGGGAGGAACCATCATGCTGGTGGTGAATGGTGAAGAGTTTTGCAAGCAATTGACAATCTGTCCCACTTGACCTGGTACTGAATGCAAAATGGTAAAGTAGAGAGTCAGAGCAAAAGGAATAAACACAGGCAGTATGTCCTGGTGGCCATCAGTGGGCGCTATGGACGAAATTGTCATTCATTCATTTGACAAATACTGAGTGGAATATGGTAGGCACTGTTCTAGACACTGGGGGATATAGCAGTAAACAAAGCAGAGCAGACTCCTTACCTTCACGAGGAGGGACATAGACTAAGCAAAATAAGTAGAATCCTGTTACTAAGGTGAGATAGTAAGTGCTGTGAAAATATTAAGGCAGGAAAGACAGATAAGGATATCTGGGGGTAAGGTTATAACTGTGAATAGGACATTTACAGAGCCCCACGTTAAGAGGAGCGGACATGGAGGGGAGTGCACTAACAAATGTGTTCTCATCTGCTCATTTCAAATGAATAGCTAGAAGCTCGCTAAGTCTCTAGATCTTGCAAAGCTGAAACGAGGTATTTTGGGAGACTGACATTTTTACTACCAGAGGCAGGGTCTTGTCGGAGGGAGAATGACCAATTGAGGGGCTCTTCTGGAGGGAACGGAGGCCTCTGCTGCAGACTGCAGCTTCAGACCTGCACTTACGCCAGTTTAAGCACGTTGAATAATAAGTGCCATGCAGATCAGAAGAGCGGTCCGCCCTTTTCTCATCACACCAGTCTCACTTCTGCAGTTATCACACCGTGCAGTGCATCACAGTCTAAGAAGGACACTGGTGTGCATTCCGGAGTGCATGACCGGTATGGCGAGTAGGATCAAAACCACATCAGTGGGAAGCATTGTGGATCTGTAATCTGTTGAGTAGAGTTAAAGGGCTGACCTGTTGGCTGGTTGTAGGAATTTCCAAGTTTTTAATGGGAAGAAGACATTATTTGCAAAAAAAAATTTTTTATGTGGCATTAGAGAAAAAAAAGCACTAAATCCCACCCCAACAACAACAACATGACTGTTCCCATGATACTTTTCCAGAATGGCCACCTCATCCTACAACCCTCACACCTATCAGCTGCAGGTCTGAAGCTGCAGTCTGCAGCAGAGGCCTCCGTTCCCTCTGGAATAGCCCCTCAACTGGTCATTCTCCCTCTGACAAGACACTGCCTCTGGTAGTTAAAAATATCAGTCTCCTAAAACATTTCATTCAGTTGTGAGAGATCTAGAGATTTAAGAGAACTTCCAGCTGTTCATTTGAAATCCATACCCCAGAAATCTTCACTGTCTAATTCTGCTTTTCTTCTCTGGTGCTCCATGAAACAATTTTTAAAAATTTTAAATGTTATTTCAGATTTCTATGAGGGTACATAATTAGGTTACAATGTTTGCATGTGGAAGGTAAAGTCTCTGTTGTAGTTGTGTCCCGCACCCAAGAGGTGTCCTATGTCCCTACAATATGCCCATTAGGTGGGAGCTCACAGATCACCCTGCCTTCTCCTCTCCGCCTCCTCCCTCCAACTTGAATTGAGTTGAGATTTTCTCTGGTGTGGGCGTGTATTAGTTTGTCTCCCGGCTTCATATTAGTACAGAGTACATCGGCTGCTTGCTTTTCTGTTCTTCTGATACTTTACTAAGAAGAATGCGTTTCAACTCCATCCAGGTTAATGCAAAAGATGTATAGCCTCTGTCTTTTTTTATGGGATACTTATACCACATGAACTTATTGAAAATGTTTTCCCATACATTTCTCCAGCTTACAGATGGCAGTGATGGGACTTTTTGGCCTCTGTAAAGTGTGAGCCAAGTCCCATCTGCATGTTCTTATACACAGGCATATTACACACTTAATGTTTATCTATGTTTTTCACATACATGTATATTCTATTGGTTTTGTTTCTCTAGAGAACTTTGATATAGAATCTTGGTGGTTCTAGATCCTCTACATTACCACACACATTTTTAGAATTATTGTCACTTTCTTCAAAAAGGCCCAGAAGATTTTCATGTCATCTATGGATAACTTGGGGTTGGGTAGACATCCTAACAATATTGAGGTCTTATTCCATTTGCTGAGATCACTGTACTGTTTAAGCTGAAGCTTCAGTGTATAGACACCTTCACTGTCTGATTACTCCTCTCACACCACCTTGGCAATAGGCACAAGGAGAGTTTTACCTGATCGGGGAACTTTTTCTCTCCTTTAATGTTCTGGGCTTTGCAACACCAGCAGTAAATTAAATGATGTGTTTTGAAGATCCCAGGTTACCAAAATGTTATCCCTCAGTGGGCTGAAGTCCCTTAGAGTGTTTCTGGAAATAGCAGAAGTCTTCTAAATCGATGAGAGCAAGTAGGAGAAAGAACAAAAGGAATAGAGGAAAAGTCATTATGCAAATATATGGGCGTTTAAGGCTATCCTGCCCTGAGGACATGATGTCAAATCACTAGTCAATTAATGTGAGTGAGCAGATTAAGAATTTTTTTTTGTATTACTTGTACACTCCGGTTCTTACTTAAGTGTTGAACTGCTCTATGGTTTCCAGAAGGCCTTGCAACATCAACTCTGTATAACAACTCTTAATAGACCTCGGTATTTCTGCTTCAATTAAGTTGTTCTCAATGACCCCCGCTTTTGTTATACTACTTAAATCCAAACTTGTTTCTTTACCAACATTGAGAGAATTTAGGTTTTTTAAATCTGTACCTTGACTTTTCAATTTTTATTCAGGGGGAAATCTTGCCTGAAATTAGCAGATGGGGCTCTATTGCTGTGATTTTTTTTTTTAGAAATTGCACCATAGATAGAGGCAGTTTTTTTCTAGCATCAGGTTTAGTGCTTTTAAAATGTAAGTTTATTAAGTGGTAATGGGCTTAAAGATTGGTTTTCTTGCTTGCTCTTTTGAGTCTATAAAACTGACTCACAGTCTTCTCCAGCAAGAGGGCTGTTTGTTGCTTTTATACAAGGCTGGAAGGGAGGAACTTTAAATGCTGCTCAGAATTCCGAGGCTCATAACAGATTTTTTCCTATTTCTCCTATTCTCCTATTCTTCGTTTGATAGAACTCAAAAGAAAGGATCTGAGGTTTTGTTGTTCGCTTGTTGTGTCCTTTATACATAAAATTAAAATGAAACTAACAAGGGACACTAAGAAAGAGGCTTTAAGGGAGGTAGGAGGAAAACCCAGACTACTGAACCTAAAGTCTGGAGGGCCCATAAGAATGTGGGTATGGAGTAACCTAGGTAACCAATGACCAATAGAAAAAGATGATCAATGACCAGTAGAAAAGACCAATACTGCGTGGAGGTACAGGGAGGGCAATGACAGGTTTGCAGCCAATTCAAATGGAGAGGGTATTTCTACCCTGCAGGCCTCTGTGTCTCCATCTCTTTCACCTTCTCTCCTTCACAGAAGAACTGCTTCCGACTCTTTGGAAGTGTGCTAAACTTTCTCTTTGTTCTCCTCTAAATAAAATCTCTCTTTGTTATTCTGAAACTTGTGCAGGTGACTTTTGATTTCTCTCCACACTGCCAGTGCTGCTCCAGTTTTATTTTCAGTTTCCATTCACTTTTGCTTTTGATTACTGTGGGGCCTTGGTTGAACTTTCTAGCTCAGCTGAGTAATTGAACCAGGTCAACTGGGTTCCAGCACCTGGGACCCCTGATCCCCAACAGAAACGCAGACACAGTTTCTCTAGTTGGGAGGCAGTTACGTTTTATATCTTTAATGTGAAACCGTGAAACTTGTGTCTTAACTTTGGGTAGCAGTTACCACAGTAGACTGAGCTGGTCTGGTTTGAGAATCCCAAGTTCCTCAGTCCTTCACGGTCTCCCCTTGGTGAACTGTGCTGCGTAGGCTAACCGGACAAGGTTGATAAGATTTGCCAGGTCAAATGGGATTCTCATACTTTGTACTGATTGGGACATGATAATGATTTCTGTCCTAGGGGACTTAAAGATTTTGAAAATGTTTATTAAGCAAAAACTATCTTATGGCATTTTGTGACAAAGAGGGTAGAAGTCAGAAACTGGTGGACAGAAATAGGGAGATTTGGTATGGAAGCTATGTGACATTTGCAATGCTTAAGTAGTGTTTTTAGAAACACTTAGAACACTAAGAGTAGTCTAGGTACTCTTACACATCGAAATGTGGTCGTTCATTTTCTGATTACTTAGGAGGCAAACAGAACCCTATTGCTCCAGGTGCAAGAATGTCTTTGCCTGAACTGCCTTATGAAATTAGTACACTAGGAGTTTATTTTTTTCTTTCCTCATTTTCCTAATTCCTTCCTAAACATATAGTATAATTAAATCTGGGGCCCAAATGGGACAATGGTCTAATTTTGTGAATTATTCTGATTTTTCATTATATTAAGAGAGTTTACCATGTTTTGCATAAGTATAAAACATAAAACATCAAAATTGTGTCTCACGAATTGTTGAAAAGTTCTTTATGATTATTGAAATAATTTGCTTAATGCTGTAGGGTATAAAGTGTCAAGGAGTTCACAGTCCTCTGTTTCTCACAAGCTAGGCAGTGCCCTCATTTTAAGAGTACTGGATGTGTATTTATTCAGCAGGTGATAAAGGAAAGGGAGGGGGCCTGTGCTAAAAGTGTTTCCCTGGAACTAGACCAACATGAGAGAGGCTGCCATGGCCACTGGCTCTTTCATCTGTTTTCTGACATGGTCATTATAAAGGGGAGGGCTCAGTTCCAGGACTCTGGCTCCCAGGAACAATTATCAAGAGACCCCGGAGTATTTCTGTTTCTAGTTGGGCAGCACAAAATATTTATCTTTGATTAATATTCCAGAGATCATTTTTTCCAGCAATCTCTTTCAATCAGTCCTGTGTTGAGGGCTCCAAGCCCACCCTAAGGCGTGATGATTAATTAGAAGGATTCTCAGGATTCAGAAATAGTGTCACGCTCCTGGTTGTGGTTTATTAAAGTGAAAGGCCACAGATCAATATCAACAAAGGGGAAAGGGACCTGGGCGAATTCCAGCAGAAACCAGCTGCAAGCTTCCTGGTGTCCCTTCCCGGTGGAGTCACACAAAGATGTGCTTAGTTTTCCCAACAATGATGGGTGACAACGTATGTAAAGTGTTGCCAACCAGAAAGGTTCACTGAAACCTTGGTGTCCAGGGTTTTTATTGAGGGCAAGTCCCATCGGCTTGGAGTTTGTGCATGACGGGTCTTACCTTCTCAGAGTCTGTCCATTCCCCTGCCCTCCTGTGAACCGTAAGTCACGGTTAGCTTCAGCTCTCTGCTCGATCTGATGCAGGGTGGCCCAAGCAGTCTCAGAAACATGTAAACTGTCTTGTATAAGGCAAAATAGTCCAATGGGCCAGACAATATTTCCCAGGAGGTGGCCAGGGCCCAGTGTTCCTGAAGACGTATCTCTCTTGGAATGTGCAGGGTCTAAGTA
This sequence comes from Perodicticus potto, assembly GCA_963574655.1. Classification (NCBI taxonomy): domain Eukaryota; kingdom Metazoa; phylum Chordata; class Mammalia; order Primates; family Lorisidae; genus Perodicticus; species Perodicticus potto. The sequence continues at coordinate 22,852 of CAUYRH010011075.1, read as the reverse complement.
ACAAACACCTGATGATTTAACCCTCTGCTGCACAATTTCCAACCTGAAGTTTCTGAGAAACCAGTGCCATGGACTCATCACAAAGCCAAATTCGGCAGAATGGAATTTCAATTTAGACTTAAGGTTAGGGGTAGGGTTGCCCTAATTTCTTACGTCTCTTTTTTCTTCAATCCTAAACTATCTCCCTTCAAGTCAAGTCCACTTCTCTCCTTTCTTCCCAGTCTTCTCTGGCTATCTGAAATAATGGTTGCTTTATTTTAGTCATAACCAGCCCATAAGAAGATTGATAATTTGTAGGCATATTTTCCAGTATTGAGATGTTGTAAGTATAACTTAAATGATAACTTCCACAGCTGGAAATATTCCCCCACCCCTGCCACGTGGGAAAATGTAACTGGAAGGGATGCTTAGCATGACTAGCTCCATTTTGCTCTAACCCCCTGTAGTAATATTCTTTAGGTTAAAAGCTCCTGCTTAGCTCTACATGTAGGCCAGCTAATTATAGGAAGAATTTAGTTTTTCATTCAACTCTAGAAGAAAGATAATAACCATCCTTTTCCTGAGTAACAAATGCTATACGTGTGTATGTTAAAGATTTCCTGATTGTCTCATTCAAAGCTAAGTGACCAAAAGCCAAGAAGTTTTATAGTCCCCTCAGACCCTCACTGATGCCCAGATGTTGCCTCTTACCACACCTCCTTCCTCCTTCATTGAAAAGAAACCAATGTTTTTACTAACTTAAGATGGTTATTTATCAGTATTATTATTTTTTATTTCAGATTAGTATAAGGGTGCCTATAATTAGGTTACCTTGTTTGCATTTGTCAGGCGAAGTCCAGCTGTAGTTGGGTCCTTCCCCCAGGAGGTGTGCCATATGCCTCCACATTGCACCCATTAGGTGGAAGCTTCCTGAAGCCCCTCACCGCCTCTGGAATCCAACTGTGCTTTTCTTTTGTGTGGGCCTGTAGTTATTCATCTACTAGTTTCAAATTAGTATGAAGTACATGAGACGCTTGCTTTTCCGTTCTTGAGGTACTTTACTAAGGAGAATGTTCTTCAGATAAGATGATTTTTTGGAACATTAGTCCACCATCTTCTCCTTTTGCTGGCCCTATGAACCAAAGTCCATTTCCTTGCCCTGACACCTTGTCTTTTGACTTATTGTCTGTATGTGCTGAGGTACCAGCTCAGACTTGGTTACAAAAGGTGCTGGATAAATCTAAAAATATAACGTGATTGCAGGGCACAGACTGAGAGAAGGTTTCTTGGTGCTCATTTGTCTTCCTTTTTTCTTCACTGAAATGACATTTTTAGCAGCTCCCAACGTAGCAATGTATAATGAGAGTTTTCACTTACTGTGCATGAGGAAAATTGCAATTTTGCCAAACAGTTATCCTAAACATAGTGACTTTACCAGTAGTAATAGAAATGAGTTGGAAGTATAAAGACAGCACTCTGCCTCTAAGTCGGGGGAGTGTAACGCACGGGTGATGCGGGATGCGCGTAACAAGCATTGTTGATGGGAATCAGGACTGCTACTAACTCACGGGGAAAACACACGCCGTACAAGCCAAATACTTGGGTGATAGTTTCAGACATGGCAGCTTCTGAAAAGCAACCAAAGCAAACAAACACACGTGTCTGTTTTACAGTGATGGGAGTCTGGTTGATATGTGTGTGTTTAGCTGGGAGCAGGGGTGTAACCTACCAGACAAGCTCTGATTAAAGTCACCTTGGCATTTACTTTTGGAAAATAATGGCCCAGCTGACAGGGGAGACTGGGTTTTGGAACTCTTATGAGCAAAGTCAATTTAATTGAACAATTCCCAGATGCCTTAAAAAGAATATTGCTCACATCACAAAATCTCAAAACTGCAGATGCTGGCGTGGATGTGGAAAGAAGGGAACACTTTTACAATGCTGGTGGGACTGAAAACTAATACAACCTTCCTTTTTGAAATGAAGTATGGAGAACCCCCAAAGAAATCAAACTAGACCTTCCATTTGATCCTGCAATCCCATTACTGGGCATCTACTCAGAAGAAAAAAATCCTTTTACCATAAGGACACTAGACTGTTTATCACAGCTCAATTTACAATCGCCAAAATGTGGAAACAGCCTAGATGCCCACCAACCCAGGAATAGATTAACAAGCCACAGTATACATATACCATGGAATACTATTCAGCCTTAAGAAAGATGGAAACTTTACATCATTTGTATTAACCTGGATGGAAGTGGAACACATTCTTCTTAATAAAACCTCACAAGAATAGAGAAGCAAGAATCCAATGTACTCAATTCTAATATGAGGACAATTAATGACCTAGTACATGGTGGGGGTGAGGGACGGGGAGAGCAGAGAGAGGGAAGGAGGGAGAGGGGTGTAGTCACGGTGTATGACACACCATTTGGGGGTGGGACACAATTATAAGAGAGACTTTACCTGACAGATGCAATCAATGTAACCTGGTTCTTTGTACCCTTGAAGGTGGCTGCCTTCAAGTATTATAACTACCCCCTAAAAGGGCAATATCAAGAAAACATGTTTTTACTTAGAGGAATTTCTGTACCAATGGAAATATCAGGAATGCTAGCTAGTACCATGTTTAACTGGGGAGATACTTGGAGGATGTACAGTGTTTTCCAGGCCCTTCAAATGAATCCCCCACAATAAAAAAAAGAAAACAAAGAGTATTATGGACTTTGGAGAAAGATTCAGATTTTATTATCCTCACATAACTTCTATAATTAGTTTGTAAATCATGAAAATCTCATGAACTGTATCAAATAATGCAAAGGAGGATGAGAAAAAGAAGTAGTAGTTGATGTTATGGTGCTGTTTTCTGATTCTGAGAGATCGTCCTCAGTCCAGCTGTCCTCGGGCTAGTAACACAAATGTCACTGTGTTGTTGACCAGTCAAGAAGACAGCACTGGTGGAGACTCAGGAATGATGTGTATCCCGAGGAGTCCACGCTGTTAAGGGGGCTACGCTGAAAGTGGGGTCCCAGGCCTACATTTGGGATGTGACTGCTTAAGACCTAGAAACCACACCAATAAGGGTGCTCTGAAGCTTTGCTGCCCCCCCCAAGGGAACTTCTTCCTCATGGTCTTTTCAGGTATTGCCATTGAGGTCTGTGGACAACAGAGCCCCTCCACATTGGAGTGACCTCGCTGACAGAGGTGTCATTTCACCTTGAGGTGATGAGTCCTTTGCTATTCCTGTCCCACAGATGGGTGACGCTGTGGACCACCAAGTATTGAATGTTCTTTCCTTTCTTCTCTTTTCCCAAATAGGTATCACTTATAATTATTCTGGTTTCCTTTTATGTCTGGGAATGGAGGTGAAATCATTCAATTGGTCATAAGTTACTAGGTATCAAGGAACTATATATCCAAAATAAGTTTGTGAGAATTTGAGTTACATCCCTTAGGCAGAGAGTTAATATTTACATAAATATTACATAAATATGGGGTTTTACATAAATATTTACCCATGCTAAGTGAAATAGTTTTCTATTTATGTGTATGAGAAAAAGGATTGCAATAAGCTTGGAGGTTCAGTGTGATGAATATAGTCAATGTCTCTTGGTTTGGGTAGCCTGGAATCCACTTCATCCTTTCTCTAGACAGGTAATACTCATGTGTGTATGTTGAGGAAAGTGATGATCATTCCGTATGGTAGTAGAGAAGGTTTAATTGGCCTCTTCTCTCCCTGAGAGGGTTTATACATGATGCTTGATCGATGGTGTTTCTGGGCACAGAGCTTGGCTCAGGAAAGGACATGCAATCCCAATCAGAGTTTGGGGGATGTGATTCTATGCTGGACTTGCTAAATGCAAAGCTGAGTGTCTTGGGCTGTTACTGGCCACTATGCTCCCACCATGCCTATGTCCTCTAGGAGTGGAGGGAAACCCAGAGCCCTGGAGATAAGCGTTTGGCTACCTGTGTCCAGCCGTGTTCAAGCCAGATCTCCTTATCAACAATTTTGATTGTATAAACTAATGGTTTCCCTTTTTAAAAATGTGTTTGTGTCTTTATTAATGTCTTTCAGCAAAGTTTTATAATTTTTCAATAAAAATCTTAAACCTGTTTTGATACTAGGCACTATATATTCTTTTCTCTTTTTTTTTTTTTTTTTGGGCGGGGGCTGGGTTTGAACCCACCACCTCCGGTATAAATATTCTTTTTTAAAAATTCAAAATATTAAGGGGTACACATGTTTTGATTACCCATTTTGCCTTTGTGTATTTTAAGTCAAACATATATTTATGCCCCTCACCCAGAAAGCATGCAGTGTACCTGCGCAATTCTGCCTGGGTAGGAATTTACCTGTCACTTTCTTTCCCCTCCCACCCTCTTGAACTTCACTTCCATATGAGCACAAAGTACATCTAGATCCAATTTAGCTTTGGGCACATGTGCTATGATGTGATTGTTTTTCCATTCTTGTGATACTTCACTTAGGAGAATGGTTTCCAATCCCATCCAGGTTATTACGAAAGATACTAGATCACCATCTCTTTTAATGGCTGAATAGTATTCTACTGCATACAAATACCACATTTTATTGATACATTCAGGAATTGATGGGCATTTGGATTATTTCCACATCTTTGTGATCATGAATTGTGCTGCTATAAACATATAGGTGCAAGTGTCTTTTCTAAAGTGTCTTTTTCTAAAGACATTTTTTTCTAAAGTACATTTTCTAAAATGTAATTTTTTTCCTTTGGGTAAATACCTACTAGTGGGATTGCAGGATCAAATGGTAGGTTTACTTTTAGTTCTCTGAGGTATCTCCATACCACTTTCCATAGAGGTTGTACTAGTTTGCAGTCTCATCAACAGTGTAAGAGAATTCCTTTCTCTCTGCACCTATGCTAGTAGCTGTTGCTTCAGGACTTTATGATGCGAGCTGTTCTCATTGTGGTTAGGTAATATCTAAATGTAGTTTTGATTTGTGTTTCCCTGATGATTAGAGGTGTTGAACATTTTTTTCATGTGTTGGCCATTAGTCTGTCTTCATTAGAAAAGTTTCTGTTCATGTCTTTTGCCCAATTTTTAATGGGGTTGTTTGATCTTTTCTTGCTGATTTGCTTGAATTCTTTGTAGATTCTGGTTATCAGTCCTTTTTTGGATGTGTAGCAGGTAAATATCTTCTCCCATCTGTAAGTTGTCTGTTTATTGATTCTGTTCTTGGCTGTACAGAAACTTTTTAACTTGATGAGATCCCACTTATTTTTGTTGCTGTCATTGCTTTGGGGGTCTTTTTCATATATTCCTTGCCGAGGTTGAGATCCCTAAGAGTTTGTCCAACATTTTCTTCTAGAATTCTTATAATTTCATGTCTTAGTTTAAGTCTTTTACCCATTGTGCATTAATTTTTGTGAGTGGTGAGAGGTGTGGGTCCTGTTTCAGTCTTTCACATGTGGGCATCCAGCATCGTTTATTGAACTAGGGATTATTTCCCTAGTTAAAGATCTGATCCTGTTAAAGATCAGATGGCAATATGAGGATAGTTTCATCTCTGGGGTCTCTGTTCTGATTCAGAAGTCTATGCCTCCCATTAGTGAGGGCTTGATTATACGGCCTTTCCTCATTTTAAGGGAGGCCATCAAATGTTGTGCCTAGCCGTGGCCCAGACACTACTTTATCACTGAGCAGTCTCTGCCATAGATAAATTTATATAATTCCTTAAATCTGCCAGTGACAACCATATATTATATCATAAACTCCCATTTTCCTTAATTCTGAGCAAGCTTAAAGCTAAATTTAATGCCATGTATGTCGTTTTCATTTTTTGATATGTTTATACATGACTCTGAACTGGTTTTTTGATCTCCCTTTTATTTCTAATGGCCTGGTCTATCATATATCTTAATATCTTAAGCCATCCCAAATTCTTTTAGGAAGTAGGGGGGATATAAATAATAAATAAGGTCACATGATACTGTAAGGTGCCTGCCCAAAGAGCTGCTAATGTAGGAAGACTAGAAAAGGAAATGTTTGCTAAATTCAGTTATTGGTGAGCTGCAAGAAGTGTGAGCAGACATCCATTTGGAGGGTGTTGTAGCACTTATATCCATGAGATGAGCAAACAGTGATGGGATACAGTTAGTCAGGATCATAATAAGAAAGGAGATGCCTCACTGTCTGAGAGGCAAAGTCGCCTATAAATATATCGGTATCTTATCTCATAATCTATAAGAATTAGATTTTTTGTGCTAGTAAACAATATATCTTAGAGTATAAAAATTGTTTTTTTGTGTAACAGCTATCACCATAAGTATTTAAAAAACACCTCAGTGAATTATAAGGACCTAATATTTGCTTAGCACTCAGCTGATCTCCATGGGAGATACACAACATGGTTCCTTTCCTTAAGGATCTTAACATTTTTGTTCATACAATCCTCAGAGCCATAACATATTAAATTGCAAAGTCTTTTTCATTTACCCTTATAAGCCCAACCCCTAGCCCAGTGCTTGGCACAGAATAAGCTCTCAACCACTAATGTTAATTGAATGGGTAATATTAGAATGTCATTTATGCTAAGCTGAAATTTGAAATAGGTCTTAGAAGTCTCAGAAATATGTAGGGTTTCTGCTGATATTTTTATAGCAGAAATCCTACATCCAAGTATATACTAAGAAACACTAAAACTTGGTCACTAATTTGGCAGGGAAATTCATAATAAAACGCCTATGTTTAATAGCCCTTCTAGATTTATTTATCGGTGAGCATCATTCCCTCTGTTTCTCTTAACTGCTAGAAAAAGTATGGCTTCTCTAGGTGTCTTGAAACTATGTGCAGATTCCTAAGATGTGTGGGTATCTTAGGTATTGGGTTAACAAAGAATTAAAATGAAATTATCTGCTCACAGACATTTGTTAGAAAGTATACTTCATACTTTATTAAGTTATAAAATTTCTAAAGCTACTCATATTTTGAACGTTTTCTGTCTTTTTTGTGTTTATCTTTGTTTCTCTACCTAGCATCTGCCCAAAAGTTTTTAAGAACTTTTAAGTTTATTAAAAAGCACTTGGGTTATCTTTAAAATGTGATATCTGTTTATATAATTGCATTCTTATAACTGAGTCCAAATATGTGTCCATGTGTTGTTTCTACGTATACAGAGTATGGTCGCTAATTGGAAAATGATAAAGCATTTCAATTGTCAGTCTCTGCCAACTGTACTGCATGGCTTTGGGCTGATCATTCTTTACCTTTTAGTGACATCAGAGTTATTTTTCATCTTAGTCAACTTTATGTGGCATCGTTATACTTAATTACATTTTTGAGAAGCATTCTAAACCTGGGGAAAGAAAAGTTAGCAAATATAATTAATGACAATAGTTTTGCCAGGCATAGTAATCTTATTTCTTGCCCTGGTAAGTGAGGTCTGACTTTTCATATGAAATTGAATTAAGGAGTTTTTCGATCATGGGGTATTTATTGAATGTGCCATGGAAGTGAAATGAATCAGTTGCATAGGCATAAAAACCTTTGTAATATTCTACAGGGAAACAATTCAAATGGGGCTTTCAGAAAATTTTAATTTCTGTTTACTAGGTAGAAGTTGTTGACTGAATAATGGACAATTTTCTATTCAGAAAGTTAAGCTTTTATCTGCTTGTAGAATCTCTTAAAATTAAGGTTATAGTATTTACATTCTAGTTAAGTAGACACTTTAACAACAACTAAAATGCTTATATAATTATTATAATTATATAATAATAATTAGGTTAAAATCCATGAGATGCTATTACAAAATATTTAATTTTTAGTCTTTTTAACGTACTCTAACACTTGTTCTTTTACCCAACTCAGTTTTAGAAAAAAAGATGCTTTTGTTTCATTGGGTTTTGATATTGGTGTCTTGGGCGCTTCACATGACTTGAGGATACGTAGTTTAAATTGTAGAAAATACTGTATTCTTGCAATTTCAAAGAGGGAAATTACTTTGGCATGTTTTAATAGTAAATATAAAGTTACATTTATTAAAGACTAATCGATACACTCTAGCTAGCTAGATCTGATTATGTACGCTATGACAATATCATATAGAAAAGTTTGAAAACAAGTATAGTAATTTTCCTTTATAGAGTTATAGCTACATGTTTTTGGCAGATCTCATATTGGCTGTAAAAAACAAAGCAAGAGTATAGTGGCAAGTCAAGTTGAAAGCTTTCCTCCAAGAATATCCATGACTCATCTTTTTATTGCTGGAGTTAAGATGATGAACACTTGTTTTGAAAAATGTGATTTTTCTCTATTGCTGTGTTTAATTAAATGCAAAAATTCTAGAGTGGAGCAACCTTTAAAACTGCAAATTTAAACTCATAAAAGTCAGATAATGGAAAAGTGAAGGTTGTGATAGCAATGTTAACTCATCCCTTGCATATAGGTTGCATTTTGCATGACTAATTAGGCGATTTAAGCAAAGGCATGCTAGTAAGGTATCTTTCTTCTCCCCTACCTTCCAGTCTGTGACTATTTTAAACTTTTCATATGCATCATTTAGTATGAGCCAAAAATACCTTTTAGCATAACATGGTGTTCCTATTTCTCTCTGAATAATTGTCTTAGCCTTGAGAATAACCCCATGTGGCCCAGATCAGCACTATGGCGGTTAGTTTCTTTCTAGTACATTTTTTTTTCTGAAAAATATTTTATTATTTATTTATTTATTTTTATTAATGCATTCATGGGGTACAATGTGCTGATTTCATATACAATTTGGAATGCTTACCTCATACTGGTTAATATATCCCTCTGAAAAATATTTTAAACTTTAATATGTGGACGACTAAGATAATAAAATGCTTGAGAAATTTCTCTATTATATTAGTGGTTAAAATAGAGACTTCCATTAATGGTCTTCTGGGGAGTCTTCATTAATAAACCCACTGAGATAAAGGATCTAAGAAGAATCATAGTGCAATAAAGAGTTGGAGCCAGATAACCTGAGTTTGGATCCTGATTCTGTCATTGGGTGAGATATGTGATTTGCAACAATTTACTTAATTTTTCTGATTTTGTTGGCTTGGCTGTAAAATAGGAGACTCTGCAGAATGGTTGTGAGGGTAACACACGCTAAGTGTGAGTGAGCGATTCTTTCATTATTATTTTCATAGGGAATAGAGTTATAGCAATATCCCAGTGAATATCTGAAATATTTCCCTCTTGGCACTTGAGTACAACTTACTGCCAAATTAGTCTGATGCATTTCCTGATGTGACAGACATCTGATGCATTTTGTAGATTGTTGGCCACATAATCCTCTTCCCGCTATTCCTATGGCCCTACTCTGATTCATTTTCCACACTGCTGCCATAGTGATGTTTTTGAAGGACATGCACGGTCACTTCCCCTCCTTGTTTAACATCTTTTAAAAGATCCTGCTGCCTCCACATTTATCCTACACCTTTGCCTAGGTCCTCCCCCTTTGTCCATAAGACTGTGCCTCTCGGCAGGTTTGTTCCCCTGCGGGCCTTTTCCTCTATTATCCTCATGCTACAAAAGCTCATTTATTCTTAATGGTTTACTCTTGGTGTGACTTCTTCTAAAAAGCTTTTAGAATCCTGAATCAGCCTGAGTTAGGTGTCCTTCCTGGGGCCCAGAGCAGCTTGTTCTCTTAGCATCCTTTCTTACGCTTTTTATCATTGGTACTATAATTGTTTATCTATGTTAGTAGACATCCCCAAAGCTGGTGTCGTCATGGTATTCATCTCAGTATCTCCACACCTGCTATTTACTGATCAGTGGTAAATGCTCAGTAACTTTTCGGCTATAACGCAGACACCTGATGAGTAGCATTTCGGGATGTCAATGCCTTTTGTGGTTGACTTCTGGAAATCTCCTCTCCCTATCAACGTGTAATATTTTTGGAGGGCAAAGAGTGAAAGTGAAGCAGAAGTGTATCTGTGCAGAGTCATTTCTACCATAACTCAACTCATTTTGTAAATTATAAACTATAACAATATCCTTAGAGTGTTGTCAATACATGACTAGAACCCCAAGGTGGATTATTTCTTCCCAGTTCTCTCTTACAGAGGATGGACCAAGTTATGTCAGTTGTTGTTCTATGGGACGTTATTAGTTATCTCTAAATGTCTGACAGCACCTGTGGTCTCTACACCTGCTTGAAGAGCAGAGTGAACTGGGTACCTGAACCACCTGTCTATTTAGCAGCAGGATTTGACACATGCATGAGGTCAGCTTGTTGGGGCCATTATGTTAGGACATTTCCCATATAGATATGGATTCTCTACCTTTGGGTTACAATGTAAATGCCATTAAAGGGCAAAGTTTCGTACTTTAGGTCAAAGGGTGGGGCAAAGACTAATTGAATTTGGTGAAGGGGAAAGATAGGAGTGGTGGGAACACGAGCTGGTAGAAATCAGTAAAATTACTGACAACTTTCAAAAACAAATTTGTAAGTACTTATTTCAATTAGATACTTTCAAATCAATTACTCCAGTTATTCTTCATTCAGGTAGGGGCCACTCAGATAAGGAAATACCACTCATAGGCCAGGCTCTTATTGCTATGAGTATAAGGAGGACTTAAATATGGGCCCACCCTCTAACAGGGGTGAGGTGTAGGGAGGAGGGTAACTGGGATGGCAACTTCCTATATCTAGGCAAGTGGAAAGGTTTTATTCAAAATGATATTCCAGTCTATTAAATATTTGTGGAGTTAAGGCTTTACCTCCCTATAAATACTGACTTAATTCATTCGTACCTCCTCCGTGCTTCTCTTATTAAAGGGAGTGGGCTGAACGATGTTCTACTGAGATGGAATGTGAGCTTCCTGTAATATATGGAGGTTAGTGTACGACAAGCTGTTTGAATTTTGAGAAAAGGCAGTAAAGTTTTAGATGGATTTTTTTAATATATATAAAAAAAAGAGCTCATGGCAATCCTAAAAAACAGCAAGCCGTATTTCATGCAGAGTAAGAAGGAGATTTGGCATTTCCGAATGCTTTTTATGGCAAATAAAAAATAACTTGAGACATTCAACTGTATGGACTTACAATAATTAGGTTCAAATTTGAGTAGAGAAGATTTTGAGATAGGGTCTTTTTTGGAAAGTTTTCTTTAGAAAATTGTATGCTGAAAAGACATTAAGCCTGTGGCAAGGTGTAGTGTGGGAATACCTGGAAGTTTTATGCTTAATTATAGCACAAGTGGTGGTGGGGATAGGAGAAGGGCTGGTTGTGGCGCTGTGAAGAGTTAGGATATTTGGCTGAGGAATCGCTAGGATTGATCGTCATACTGCAGCAAAAGTTTGAATCCTTCACACATCTGATGTGGTTTTATGATCAGCCTGCTGAGGCACAATCGATGCAGGCTCTGAATCGAGTGAAGTCACAGATAGGATTTTATTCCATAGTTCATCTGAAAATCATCTTTTCACACATGGTCTCCAGTTCACTGATTCAGAAAAAATGACAAGAAGGGGCAATGTGTGGTGATGGTTTCTAGACAAATAAGGGACACATTTCTTATTAAATATTTCACATGTGGCAATGAGCACATATGCATATTTAAGAAAACAATCACAGGTACAATAAAATCTCCTTAAAAATAAGTTTTCTTATCCTGTTCTTCTTTTGTCCTGAAGTTAAGACTCTCTCTCTTTGTTTTTGAGTCAGAGTCTCACTATGTCATCCTTCGTAGAGTGCTGTGGCATCACAGCTCACAGCTCACAGCAACGTCAAACTCTTGGGCTTAAGCGATTCTCTTGCCTCAGTCTCCCAGGTAGCTGGGACTACTGATGTCTGCCACAATGCCCAGCTATTTTTGTTGTTGCGGTTTTCATTGTTGTTTAGCAGGCCCAGGCCGGGTTCGAACTCACCTGACTCTGCGTATGTGGCCAGCGCCCTAACCACCGAGCTATGGACATCGAGCCAAGACTCTCTTGAATTTTATGTTTACTCCACCCATGCATGTTTTAATTCTATTGCTGCATATGTATTTACCTATAAATGAAGCAAGCATTATTTCACATGATTTTAAACTTTATAACTGACATCACACTCTCACATATAAAACATCCTTCCTTCTACTCCACTTCTCCCAGCAGTACATTTCTGTGTTGTGTTATTAGGCCCTCCTGTATCTATTCATTCTTCTGTTGAAGGACAGTCAAATCACTTTCATTTTTTTGCTGATAAAAACTGTTCTATATATCTGTGCATTCATCCTTTGAATACATATGTGTTGAGTATCAAATGTGGTTGATGCTGTAGCAGCAACTGGAGATCTATGAGCAAACAGGTGAAAATCCCCACCCTTCTGCAGGTTCCCTTCTAGTGGAAGGATAGATAATAAAAACGAAAATATGAAAGGGTATAGTATGTTAGATAGCAGTATGTTTTATGGAGAAAAATAAAGCATAGCAGCAAGATAGAAAGTATGGAGAGAGGGGACATTCTAATTTTTTAAGAGGCTGATCAGGCAAGACCTCCTTGAGAAGGCCACATATGAACATAAGCCTGGAGGAGGTGAGAGAGTAAGTTGTGTGGCTGCCCGGGGCAAAAGCATGTCAGGGAAAGAGGACAGCATGGTCCAAAGGACAGAGTGTTCTTGGTAGGGTCGAGGAGTATCAGGGGAGCCAGCCTGATTGGGGAGGGGTGAATGAGGGGCACATGCTAACACAAGAGGTCAGAGAAGGAACGGGGACCACACTCATTTCAGTGAAACATGCCAAATCACATCATGGATGTGTAGTATTAGAAAATAATCACAGTTACCATCAAAACCTACTTTTCAGGCCATTATAATGCTATGACTTTTTCTCTGAGTGAGATGGAATGTTACTATGGTGTTTTGAGCAAAGGAGTAGCAAAATCACCGTGCCTTTGAACAGGATCACTTGGGCTGCTGATTTGAGAATAGACTGGATGAAAGCAGAAGGACAAAGATAAAATAAGAACACCAAATAGGAGGCTATTCATTAGTCTAGGTGAGAACGGTGAGGGTTTAGATCAAGGTGGTATAACAGGGGAATGAGTAGTGGTCAAATTCTGAATATATATTGAGGATGTGCCAACAAGGTTTTCTGATAGATGTGATGTGGATCATGACGCAAATGGTAAAAATGGAGTTGGAGAAGGTAGGGTAGATCAGATTTGGGGGAGATCAAGAGTTGAGTTTGGGCATGTTAAGTCTGGCATTTAGATAGTCAAATGGAGATGTCGAGTAGTCAGTTGTCTATGTAAGTCTGAGGCTTCCATGAAACATGCATTTGGGAATGATAATATATCTACAGTACTTAAAATCATAACTCTGGATAGAGTGGATAAGAAAGAGAAAAGAAAAAGTACAAGGATGGAGCCCTGGGACATTTCAACATTAAAAAATGAAGGGGAATGAAGAGGGCCAGCAAAGAAGATCAGGAAGGAATAGCTGGTGAGGAAGGAGGAAAACCACAAGAATCTATTGATACAAAGCCAGATAAAGGCAATGCTTCAAAGAGGAGAGGGCAACCCCATGGAGAATTGACCATTAGGCTGAGCAATTTGGAGAGCTTAGTCCTGTTTTGTTATGAGTGTGATATAGGCCTCGTAGAATGAGTTTGGGAGTTTCCCCAACTTCTCAGTTTCTTTGGGAGTAGTTTAAGTAGGGCCTAGTGTTAGTTCTTTGAATGCTTGGCAGAATTCGGCAGTGACACTGTCAGGTCCTGGGCTTTTCTTTTCTTTTTCCTGGCAGACTTTTTATTACTATTTCTATCTCGTTATTTTTTATTGGTTCATTAAAGTTTTGGATTTCTTCCTGGCTCCATCTTGGTAGGGTGTATGTGTCTAGTAATTTATCCATTTCTTCTGGGTTTTCCACTTTATTGGCATATAGTTGCACATAGGAGTCTCTAGTGATCCTTTGTATTTCTAGAGCATCCATTATAAAGTCCCTTTTTCATCTTTGATTTTATTTATTTGGATTTTTTCTCTTTTTTCCCCTTAGGCTAAAGCTTTGTCAATTTTGTTTATCATTTCAAAAAATCAACTTTTCATTGAATCTTTTGTATTTTCTTTTCCATTTGTTTATGCCCTGATCTTTATCATTATTTCTTCTACTAATTCTGGGTTTAGTTTGCTCTTACTTTTTTAGTTCTTTAAGATACAGTGTTACATTGTTTATTGGAAGTTTTTCTATGTTTTTGATATAGGCACTTGTTACAGATTTTCTTCTCAGTATTGCTTTAGCTGAATCCCATAGGCTTTGGTGTGCTATATTTCTATTTTTATTTGTTTCAAGAGATTTTTAAATTCCATTCTTAATTTCTTTCTTAGCCCCCTGGTCATCCAGGACCATATCATTTAATTTCCATGTGTTTGTATGTTTTCCCTTGTTCCTGATGTTGATTTCTAGTCTTATTCCATTGCAGTCTAATTTCTAATTTTATTCCATTTTGAATTTTTTAAAGACTTATTTTGTAGCTTAACATACAGTTTATCCTTGAGAATAATCCATACGCTGAGGAGAAGAATGTGTATTCTATAGCTGTTGGATGAAATGTTCTAGAAATATCTACCAGATCCATTTGGTCTCTAGTGCAGATTAAGTCCAACGTTTCTTTGTTGATTTTCTCTCTGGATCGTCTGTCCAAAGCTGAAAGTGGGGTGTTGAGGTCTTCAGTTATTACTGTGTTGGAGTTTGTTTCTCGCTTGAGTTCTAATATTTGCTTTATATATCTTGGTGCTTCAGAGTTGAGTGCATACATATTTTGAATTGTTATATTCTCTTGCTGAATTGATCCCTTTATCATTATATATAGGATAATGTTTTTGTCTCTTTTTACAATTTTTGTATTTAAATCTATTTTTAGCTGATGTAAATATAGCTACTCTTGCTTGTTTGTGGTTTCTATTTGCATGAAATATCTTTTTCTATCCCATTGTTTTCAATATATGTGTCTTTATATTTGAAGTGAGTTTCTTGTAGGCAGGATATAGTTGGGTCTTTTTTTATTAATACATTCAGCCACTTTATGTCTTTTGATTGGAGAGTTTAGTCCATTTACATTCAACGTTATTATTGATAGGTAAGAACATACAAATGCCACATTATCATTTGATTTCTGGTTGGTTTGTGTTCTTCTCTTTCTCTCTTCATTCCTCCTTTTCTTCCTTTGTATAGAAGTGATTGATTTTTTTTTCCTAGTACTATGCTTTAATTTCTTGATTTTTATTTTTTTTTGTGTGTGTATCTATTATAGGTTTTTTGATTTGAAGTCACCAATGAGGCTTGTAAATAACATCTTATAACCAATTATTTTAAACTGAAGACACATCTGATTACAAAAGACAAATAAGCAAACAAGTAAAGACAAATTAAAAAATTATACACTTTAATCCCCCTTTTTAGTTTTTATTGTTTTTATTTATATCTTTTAATAATACCTATCTCTTAAGAACTAGTTCTGGATATTATTTTTGTGAGCTTATCTTTTAGTGTACCTACTCAAGACATGAGTAGTTTGCACACTGCAATTACAGTGCTGAGTATTCCCTATTTGTCTTTGTACTTATTGCTACGGGTGGGCTTTATGCTTTTGGATATTTCCCATTGTTTGTTAACATCCTTGTCTTTCAGATTTAAGAACTTTCTTTAGCATTTCTTGTAGGACAGATCTTGTGTTTACAAAATTTGTTGGATTTTGTTTATCTAGGAATGTCTAAATTTTTCCTTCATATTTGAAAGATATTTTTGTAGCATGTACAAATCTAGGATTGAATTTTTCTCTCCTTCAGCACTTTGAATATGTCATGCTACTCTTTCCTGGCCTGTAAGATTTCCACTGGGAAGTATGCTGCCAGACACATTGAAGCACCTTTGTATGTTATTGCCTTCTTTTCTTTTGCTGCTTTTAGGATCCTTTCTTTATCCACAACATTTGGGAATTTGATTACTTAGTGCCTTTAAGTAATCTTATGTGGGTTAAATCTTGTGATCTATGACCTCTTTGTAGCTGAATGTTGATACCTTTCTCTAGGTTTATTAAGTTCCTTAGTGTTATTTCTTTGATCAAGAAATAATGATAAACTTTGATAAACTTTCCATTCTAATCTCTCTCTACCTTTTCTTTAAGGGATAATAGCTCTTGGATTTGCCCTGTTGGGGCCATTTTCTAGAACTTGTAGGCACGCTTCATTCTTTGTTTTCTTTTTTCATCTTCTGATGGTATATTTCCATATAGGAGTTTCTCATGTTCACTAATTCTCCTGCTAGATCAATTTTGTTGTCGAGGGACCCTGATGTATTTTCCAGTTAGTTAATTGGCTTTTTCAGCTCTAGAATTTCTGGTGGGTATTTTTAAATTTTAATCTCTGTGTTAAATTTCTCTGATATGATTCTGAATTCCTTCTTTGTGTTGTCTTGACATTCACTGAACTTCCTTAAAACAGCTTTTTGGAATTTTCTGATGAAAGGTCACATATCTTTTGAATTTTCTGTCTGAAAGGTCATGTGACTGATTGAGTTTGATGAGGTCATATTTTTCTGGCTGTTCTTAAGAGTTGTGGGTGTCCATCAATGTCAGGGCATTGAAGTATTAGGTATTTGTTCTAATCTTCACCGTCTGGGCTTTTTTGTAGCCATCCTTCATGAGAAAGCTTTCCAGATATCCAAAGGGAATTGAGTGTTGTGATCTAAGTCTTTGGTTACTGCAACTGTACCGGCACTAGGGGCGCCCCAAACCGAGTAATGTTGCAACTCTTGGCTCCTTGTGGTGTTGCCTTGGTGGGCTTGGGTAAGATATGGGAAAATTCCCTGGATTATGAGGCAAAGTCTTTTGTTCTCTTTCCTCACTTTCCCCCCAAAAGAAGAAATTTTATTTTCTGTGATGGTCTGGAGTAGAGAACTGGGTCTCACCTAGGCCATGTGTTGACTAGCCTTGCTATTACTGATGGTTTATTCAAGGCCCAAGGGCTCCTTAGCCAGCAGGTGGTAAATCTGCCAGGACTAGGTCCCTCCTTTCAGGGCAGAGGGTTCCCTTCTTGCCCAGGGTGGCTCTAGAAATGCCATCCAAAAGCTAAGGCCTTGAAAAAAAAAAAGAGTAAGGCCTAGAATCAGGGACTTCAGGAGCTTAGGCCTATAATTGGGGACTCACAGTTTTGATGAGTTGATCTCACAGTCAAAAACCTTGCTAAACTGTATGAATACTTCCAATACTATGTTCATAGTTTCTCTTAAATTTTCTATGCAGGTAATAATATTGTCTATAAATATAGACAGTTTTGTTTTTGCTTCTTCTATTTATTGATTAAAAAGTGATAAAGAATATTGTCTTGATAATATTTTAATATTTCCAAAATATTCTTTATTCAGAGGAATGCTTGCTGTAAGTTTGTTCAATAACCTTTATCAGATAAATGAAGTTTCCTTCCATTTCTTGTTTATGACCATTTGATCTTTAATGTAGTGAATATTTAATACCTTTTAAAATTTATAAAAATATATTTTTTAAATTTTTGCTTTCTAATTAAATTATATGCCAGAGAATAAAATATGCTGGCTGATGAGTGCTTAAAATATTGTTGGCTGGGCACAGTGGCTCATGCTTGTAATCCTAGCAATCTGGGAGACCGAGGCAAGAGAATCACTTGATCTCAAGAGTTTGAGACCAGCCTGAGCAAGAGTGAGATCCCATTTCTACTAAATATAGGAAAATGAGCCAGGCACTGTGGCGATTATTTGGGAGGCTGAGGCAGGAGGGTTGATTGAATTTGAAGTTGAGTTTGAAGTTGATGTGAGCTAGGCTGAAGCCACAATACTCTAGCCTGGGCAACTGAGTGAGACTATGTTTCAAAAAAAAAATAAAATTAAATAAATAAAAAAATAAACTTAATATTTTGTTGAGTCTATCATTGAGGTTTGTTATGACATTTTCAACTTTTATAAATGTCTATATTTTCTATATGTGAAAGGATCATATAGTTCCTATTCTCTGCAGAGTTTTATATGTTAGATAAAACTTGTTAATTTTGTGGAGAAATTTCTAGATGTTTCTTTTTTTTGTTTTTCTTTTTCATTTATTGGTTTCTGATAGAGATATGTTAAATCTCTTAATGTAATCATGGATCTTTCAGTTTTCCTGTAAAGTAGTTCTTCCTTTTCTGTGGTTTTTTCCCCCAGTTTCAGTGCTTTAGTTACTGGTGGTAAACTGTTGTCCAACAATAGGTGAGTATAGTAAAATAGATATTTTAAGGGAGAGAGAGAACGAAAGAGAGAGAGAAAGAGTACATTCACATAACTTTTATTACAGTATAGTATTATAATTGTATTTTATTGGTTACTGTTGCTAATCTCATATTGTGTGTCATTTATATATTAATCTTTATCATAGGTATGTATGTATAGGCAAAAATAGTTTGTATAGGATTTAGTACTTTCTGTGGTTCCAGCATCCACTGAGGGTTTTGTACTGTCTCCTCTGTGGGCAGGAAGAAACTACTATATAAATCTGTGAGATTTTTCTTTGGATATTTTGAGGCTGGACTATTTGGTACCTATATTTATAGTTATTATATGTTATTAGTGACTTTTTATTATCATATTTTCTATTTGTGCTTCTATTCATGATTTTTACACGAGATTATATTTTGTCTGATTTCTCATTGTAGGTTAGCTCCTGGTCACTAAGGCCTTGGGGCGAGTGAGTCCCTGGCACCATTTTATGTTCACTGGTTTTCTCCCCAGAGATTCAGTTTCTGTCCCACAGAGATGTTTGTATTGTCCTTGAGCTTGGCTATTTTAAAATCCTTATATTTCATTAATAATTACCATGTGCTTGGAACAGAAAAAGTGAGTAAAAATGTAAATTCTTCATTCTCTTGACTTTGTGACTAGAATTTTTATTTAGAATAAATTATTTTATCTAGCATGCTGTTTTAAAAAAATATGACCTGAAAATTGCTAGTATCAGAATCCTCTGAGGTGCTTATTTCATTTAAACTCTTTGGCTTTATCCCAAGCCAGGTTAGAATCCAGGGATGGTAGTGATGAGACCTAGGAATCTTCATTTTAACTAAACATCATGGATGATTTTCATGAGCACTAAAATTTTTGAACCACTAGCCTTCAACATGATGCAAGCCATTGCCATGTTCCTAGTCTTCATAACATTTCACTGAATAGTAAAAAAGATGGTTCTGTTTTTTGTGCATCTGCAAGTTTTGCAAGGGAGTTAGATGAATGGTGTAGGTGAGGAAGCCGTACAAATGATAAAGCTGCTGGGGAAACAGCCATAAGTGCTGTGATGAAGAGTGTTGGGTGGCTTAGGGTATAATATTTAACTGTTTTAAGCCCCAGTTTCTCCTGAATTAAATAGATCTGTTATGTGTAAATGTGATAAAGGGAGGCATGCAGGAAAAACTAATATAAGCTTAAACTTTGCAAAATAGTATTTTAAAACTATGCCTACTGTCTTAGAATAGGAATTGGAATATTTTGGATGAAGAGAGAAAAAATGGATCTGAAGGGTTTGAATAATGAAAAATATCTCTTTAAGGGATGACAAGCATTTGACTCCAGTTATAGGTTATAACTCATGTTTTAATAATCCCTTGTTTAATTTTTATACCTGCTTGAAATTTAATTACATTCTACAACAAAATTACCTAAAATTGGTTTTAGCTTCTTTAAAATCGATAGGTGTAACAGAATGAATTGACATTTTCAATAAGAAGTGAACTGACATTCCATTCATCTCAGATATTAAAAATGTTTTTAGCATTGAAAAAATGCATGGCTATGATGGATCACAGGTTTACCACCTCTTATTAATTCACACATTTGGAAGGAGTATTTTCAGGTACATAAACTCTGGCTAATATTCAGAATATAGTAGCAAATACAAGTTAACTTTAGAGAAAAGATCAGGATAACCAAAAAGACAAATGTCAAAAAAAATTTTGGAAGATTTTCTTGTCTATATTTCATTGGAAATAAGGCTCATATCCATATACAGTGTTTAAATCTCTTATAATAGTAAAAATAGTCCTGGTCTGGACTCACATTTATGCTACTTTTGATTAAATGAATTAATGATTTTGAAACTTTTAGGACAATGTCTAAATTTAATAAGGCCTAATAAATAGAAGTTGTGAGCTATTATTTTCTACCTAACACATTCTAGAAATCATCACTAATTTTTAGTGCTTTCTTTAGTTTGTAAATAAATGTAACATAACTAATACTATTGATTATATATTTTCTGAGTTATTCATTTTATAACTGTGGGCAGCAGGTGTTATGATTATTACGTTTACAGATAAGGAAACTGAAAAACAAAGAGATGAGAACATAAATGTTTGGTTAAGATTTGAACCGAGACTTTGTGCCTTGAGAGCCCATGTTTCTTGCTGTAATACTGAGAAATTGTTGAAGAAAACGATTACCATTTTATCAAGGATAAACCAGCACAGGGATTATGAATCCTAAACATTCATCTGCACTCGGAGATTCGTTTATTGAAGGAAAGCTTTCGTTAGCTTATTCTCAGCAGTTAAAATAATATCAGTTCATTGTTATTTTAATACTATCTGCATCCTTTCTCTTTCTCTCTCCCCCACACTCCCTTTCTCTCTGCCCTTCCATTTTCCCCAGTCCCTCCTCCCCACCCAACCACTTATCTATCCCTCTTTAACAGGGAATCCTTAGTGGTCTCCACATAAAGTGAGGGGTGTCAGCCCATGGACCAAGGTTGATTGTATACTGCTTCATTTATTTCTATCAAAATAGCTTTAAAAATATCTTCTATCTTAAGTAAAATTTCACACTGGAGAATCTAAATTATTAAAGACTGATTTACCATCTTTCATCAAGAAAAATTGATTTTCAGAACATAACTTTAAGGGTGTATTCAGGTACATTCATTTTTTTTTCCTGACAAGAGTGCAAAGATTAATTTACCATCACATCAATAAGAAGGAGTGATTATGACAAACTCCTGAGTTGAGGATAGTCATTAAAAGTAAGCAAGAGATATTCCACAGGTCAAGTACTTTGTCTGTGAGGCTTACCCTGGCTATTAGTTAAAAAAGACTGCTCTTCAAGGCAATTTCATTCTTGCAGATGGATCTTTCCATTTATAGGTGTTTGGTTTTTTTTAAAGGAGTTGGGTGGGGAGGGGTTAACTCTTTCAGGATGTTAGAGACTAAATTCATGATGTTATGGCCAGTCAGTGTACCTTCCCAAGTCTTCAGATTCCTCTTGGGTCCTTATTATACATGCATTGTATTCATACTTGGTCTGAAACATCAGAAACAGTATGTCTTTAAGTGATTTGTTAATAAAGCAAAAAAAAGCTATTTACAGTTTGGTAAATGTTTACTTTTGGCTTCAGAGAACCTAGGATATTATGGTCCTGTAAATATTATATTATAGTTTTAGATGACCGCAGAAAACCTCCACCTTTACATAATATTTTGGAGTGCAGCTTTCGGACTGGATTTAATATCCTAGAAGTTACACTGGTACTAAACTTTCTTAGCCTGCTTTTGGGATTGACCATGTAGACAAGTCTGGCATCAGTTCCAGTATCACTTACAGCCTAATAGAATTCCCACCTGGCTAATGCTAGAGGCATATAACGGCTTCCTTTTCCAAAAACTTCCCTTGAGATATTTATTGTCTGGCTTGGACCAGGCATTGTGTTAAGGTTGAGGATACAAAAACAAAGAAACAACAAAATCTTCTCTCATTTTTTTTTCAAAAGCACTCATTCTAAAAGGGTACTTGATACGTACGTAATTGTGACACAAATTGTGGAAGTTATATTAGAAATCTACAGAAAGTATTTTGAGAATAGACCTAAGAAAAGTATTTGCTTTGATGAAGAGAGTTGGAGACATCGTCACAGTGGAGCAAGGCCTTAGAGATGAATTCTGTTTCCAGGTAGAAGCAAGAAAGGGTTCCAGGCAGTGAAAGCAGCAGCTGCTGACCAGTTGAAGGCACAAAGTCATGTCATCCTGTCTCCTCCTACAGGCTGTTTATCTGACCCCTTTCTTTTCCATTATTTGACTTTGTAGCTGACACTATACACTGGCGACTTTTTTCTCCCTCCCTAGTTTGACTAGTCTTTTAAGCATTTATGCTTCTCTCTCATTGAGATACTTACATTACTGGGAATTTATTGCTGTATTAAACTGCTATCCCATTTTATCTTATATAGCAGATGTTCTAGTTATTTATTTTAAATTGGTTAATGCTCAAAAATGGCTTGAATTTTATCAATATTCTTATTATTATTACATTGATGAAATGACCCAGTCTTTTGTGCATGGAATCCATTGTGTGTTTTCAAATTAGTGATAACTTCAAGTTGTTTCCGGAAAGAGAGCAAGTGCTGTTGCTGTGTGTCTCCTACATGATTTATATGTAGGACAGATCTCATACCAAATCTCTAAAACTATTATTTATGATTATGATGTTGACTAATTCAGACTTCTCCGAGATTAAGGCAGCATAGCCAAGAGGCACAAATTCAAACAGACTTTGATTCAAATTCTGGATCTTTTACTTCTCACCTGTGACTGTGGGCAAATTATTTAACCTCTCTAGCCTATTTCTGCATCTGTAAAATGGGGGCAATATTGATTTACAAGTGTGTACCAAGCACTTCCTATGTCCTAGACATTGTTCTCTGGTGGTGTCCTGGAGCGTGAAAGGAGGTTCTGTGGGACACCTTCCCCAGCATCTTCCCCCTAATTCATTCTATTTTTTTGGTGCCATTTGCCAGAACAAAATTGGTTTATGTTAGGCCTTTCTTGGTCCCTTTACAAATTCTGGGTTCCAGCTAGTGGAGGTGTTTATGTGGCCAGCCCAGGAGGATTTGGA